>JARYHS010006345.1:0-21298 GCA_031002005.1 Vandiemenella viatica
CCAAAGTCACTCAGGTTTTTTCGTCGAGGCAATGGGCCAAGTTCATTGGAGCGTGACCAGAAGAGGTCATTAGTCAGTTTAGATAAGTGAAAGTACCAATTTAGTTAGTTGTAGAATCTCAGATTTCGCAGAGCTGTAAATCGCATGAATACTTCCCTATTTATAGAACTTCATCGTTTATTCTGCCCAAGTTAGAAGCAGATTTAAATATTTTTGAAGAAAGAATATCGTCATGGTACAACATCTAATAAAATTTAATTGCGACTCACCTACTATTACCTTCTGAAAACTTCACATTTAAATTGTTTCAACGTTATTCGTAAATTATTCATCAATTCTTTTGGTAACATATTCTAATCTCTGACCCTTTTACCTATAACAGAAAATCTTCCCACACCCTTGTGCCTGAAATCGAGTGCCAGCTTGTGGTCATGGTCATGCCTTCCCTTCCATGTATTACATTTAATTCTTACACCAATATCTTTCCATGTCTCATCACCTATTTAAGCACTGGTCTGGTGGCTCAATGGTTAAGGCGTCTGACTGGAGATCGAAAGGGCCCAGCTTCGAATCCCTGTCTCGGCTGGGATTTTCGTAGGCCCTAAACCCGACCTTCACCTCTAGCACAGATTGCTGTATAATGTGAAGTACGCGAGAATGCTTCCGTGGTTCGGATTCCACATTAAACTGTAGGTTCCATATACCCGCCAGGATTGTCGGGTTAGTTAAAGACGCTACCATAGGGGCGGAATGCGCGTCCAATAGAAACCCTGTCTCCAGGTCATTACTACCATACGGAATTATTATTATTACCTTTTTACGCCATGCACGCTACCATGACTCTCTATTCTCTTCATCCTCCTCCTAATAAGAACTTTATGGTTTAACCATGTCTCTGCATGCAATCGAGCGTGGTGAGTAAGTGGTAATGTTCTGGCTTCGAATTCGGGAGGACGCGGGTTCGAATCCCCATTGCGGAATCCAGATTTAGGTTTTCATGGTTTCCCAAATCAATCCAGGCAAATTCCGGGATGCTTCCTTCATAGGACCGTGGCCGAATTCCTTCCCGTTCCTTGTCCGCAATCACATCCAGCCTCTAATGACCTCAACGTAGATGAGGCGTAAAGCCATCAGTAAAAAAAAAAAAAAAAAAAAAAAAAAAAGAAAGAAAGAAAGAAAAACTCTGCATGTAGTTTGCGAGCACACTTATTTTATCTCAAAAACATATGCAGTGAAGGTTAAAAAGTTTCGTTTATGCAAGACGTGTGACAGGCTGTTAAGTGATTGTTAGAAACTGTTTAGAATTTTTGTAAATGGAAAAACGCACGATAATCACCATTGCGCACTATGTATGCAAGTGACTAAGAAAAAAGACAGTTAGGTAAACATTTAACAAGCTTTAATATCTTTTTTTAATCGTGACATAACTGTTTTTTAGTTAATGAGAAAAATAATCACCTGGTATATCAAATCTTCTGATGGAAAATAAATATTTTACCGGACGGCGAATCCAATTTAAAAAACAAACTGTTAATTAAACTTTAATTGGTGATAGTTTATCTTCTATATTAGTTTTGAGATTGTTTATGACGTTTTGAAAGTTTCAGAGGAAGGTTGGAATTGATCACCGACTCAACGGAAATACTTATCCTTTTCACTAATTTTTACACTGTCCAGGTAAGACATGAGTGAGTCAATTTCAAGAGAAAGCATTTTATGTAAGAAATTTGTGAAGGTAATTGAACAACACTTTAATTCACATGGTTCATCGTGGGTAAGAATGTCTCGGATAATTTCAGACCATGCTGTAATTCTAAAATGAACTGTGTTAGCGTTGAAAAGTGGCAATGTTTCAGTTTCATGTCATACCTTTGAAATAAAATGGTAGCCAAACGAATTATAGTCCAGACTTATCCTCCATACAATAAGCAGGCACCACTTACAGTGCTCCATCGTCGAGAAGGACTGTTAGTCTAATATCCGGCGGCATGATTTCTATGTCCATCTGTTATTTGATTGAAATGTAATTTTGTGTATAATTATTAGTAGCAGAATATGATTCTGCCGGGTTGTCTATCAAGATATGGCCGCAAGTATCTATAATTAAATTTTCAAAAAATATTTTTTTAAAGTTTTCACTTGTTTTTTTTTTTTTAAATTATAATTCATTTCAAAAAGAGACATGCATAGAACATTAAAAGTCTGGGTTGCCTACGTAAAAGTGACCACAAGTAGGGATTACCAACTTTTAAAGTTACTTTTTTTTATTACTTATGGCTTTACGCCTCGTCGACGTCGAGGTCATTAGAGGCAGGATGGGACTAGGGACAAGGAACAGGAAGGAATTCGGCCATGGCCTTTTGAAGAAAAACATCCCGGCATTCGCCTGGAGTGATTTGGGGAAACCATGGAAAACCCATTCTGGATGCCCGCACGGGGATTCGAACCGCTGTCCTCTCGAATGCGAGGCCAGAACGCTAACCGCTCACCCACGACGCTCGGTCTTTAAAGATACGTAAGAGCGCATGAGAGTTAGGGTCTGTCAGACGGTGTGGTGCGCTAATAGCTGGTAACACCTACTTGTGGCCAAGTTTACGCAGTCATTCCAGATTTTCTATGTTCTAAACATATCTGTCTTTGAAATGAATGGTAATTAATATTAGAAACAAGTAAACGAAATTTTTGAAAAAAAAAAAAAATAGTTAAAAATAGTTGCGGCCATATTTCGGTAGGTAACCCCGGAAATTCATATTCTGCTACTAATAATTATTTATAAAAAAATGCATTTCAATTAAATAACAGGCTGAGGATATTGAGAAGTTACTGAATGACATGAACAAAATACTGAAGGAAGATTTTGGACGGAGTATAAATCAAGACAAAAGTGATGAAATGATACCAATCACAGTAGATGAATATGAAAATAGGATCGGATGCAACAGGAGAAGTAAGTGAATTCTGCTCCATGGGAGGCAAAATTACAACCGATGGCTGAAGCATGAATGATGTTAAAAGCAGAATAGTACTAGCAAAAAGAGCCTTCATGAAAAAGAGATATCTTTTTGTCTTAAAAATTGATCATGGACTCTAAGTGTGGAGCACTGCACTAATAGCAGCGAAGCATGGAATTTAGAAATACCAGAAAGAAAGAAAATTGAAGCATTTGAAATGTGGTGCTACAGAAGAATGCTGAAAATTAAGTGGACAGACAAAGTAAGAAATGAACAAGTTTTGGAAATGATGGGTGAGGAAAGAAGTTTGTGGAAGTAGGTTACAGAAAGAAGAGACAGGCTGGTGGGTCATATTTTGAGACATGCTGGACTGGTTAATTTGTTAGTGGAGGGTCAAGTCGAAGGTAAGAACTGTAGAGGTAGACGGAGATTAGAATATATGAATCAGATAATTGAGGACATGGGTTGTAAGGGTTATGTAGAGATGAGGAGGTTCGCACAACACAGGAAAGGGTGCAGGATTGCATCAAACCAGTCGAAAGACTAATGACGGCAAAAAAAAAAACACCGATGAACTTAGAAACCATGCAACCGAATCTGTGATTATACATAGTCACTGTTTTATGTACGACTGTTTCTATGAGCTTCAATTGTTAGAGGTGAATAATGATAGCATGTGTTATGATGATATTGTAGGTAGGTGTAGTGTGCATGATTCGCATTTCCGCGGTTGCCTGTTGGATTCCGATCTAGGGCCTGGATACTTTTATTAAAGTACTGTTTTCGTCTTGTGTCGCTCTACGAAAAATAATCACACCGATATGGAATTTACAGTTTGGAAGAAATACAAACATCTCACGATCACTGTTTGACCAGGACAATCAATTGCCACTTTTTTTTAAAATAAATAATAAAATTAAAAAGTATATTCATTTAAAAATACGTTCTTTCACGCCTAGATTTACTATCCTAAATCTGCATTATTTTAGTATAAACTGGTTTCAACAACAATTTAACGTTTAATTCATTTAATACAATCACTTTGAACTTCAGTAGAATCAGACAAGCGAACATGAGACTGTGACTGACGCCGAATATCGCCAGCAACGTAGGCTAAAAATTAAAAGAAGCATTGCTGGTTTTTCTTTATATTATAGATCATAATCACTGCGACTGCGAGAACAAACGTCCGTTATTTATTTATTTATTTTTTACGTTAAGTTGACCATGGTTCTGTCTGTCTGCGCGAATGAACAGGATTCATACCAAGAAATACGAACTAGAATTTTAAAAATTATTTTAAAATTTTTGTGACACACAGAACTAAAGTTTATATTCAATATGGAAGGAATAAGTGAAAACGATGTTTACATCTAGTTTACAAAACTGCACTCTCTCTCCCGTTTCACCCCTATCATAACTGACTTACGATTGCAACTTTTCGTGTTTAGCATATATCTCAGAAACGAATGGAGAGATTATTTTGCATGTATGCCGAATGTAATCACCAAAAACATTGTCTATCCAAGACCATTTCAATAAACTTGAAATTGAATTAAACAGTAATTAAAATTTATACGTAAATACCTAATTTTATCTAAATACAAATTTTCAAATGTGTTCTTTTACTCAAGTCTAGCAGTAGTGAAAAATTGCCGGGTCAGCTAGTAATATATAAGAAAGAATGTTTGTTTGTTGGTTTGTTTGTCTTCTATGCGTTCCTATACCAATCATCCGATTGCGATGAAACTTTGATGAATTATTGTGTGCATGCCTGGAAAGCTTTCTGACCAAAAATAAATTTAAAAAATAAAATAAAAACCTCTCATCGCTCACGGGGGGTCAGCCGCAGTTCTGTCCGTGGACAATGTTACCGGCGAGATTTACGGAAAACTGTTACAGCACTAAGCTGGCGTGACCTATTGCAGATACATGATAACGTCAAGACACGCTAAATTAGAGATCCTGTGACTACCCAGAGTGAGAGAGATGTCCGGACAGATCAAAACGAGAATGTTCAAAACTTTCCGAAGGCGTCAACCAACCCCGTCAAAGGAAAGAGGTGCTGAATCAGATAGTGTTTGGAGAGGGTAATTGATTACCAGTAGGGTTTTTGTTTAGAAAATTGTTGTCCGCCTACGGAGGGAGGCGGGAACTCCTACAACGAGGATTCGATCATGAAAAAGCCGGCAAGGAGGAGGAGTAGTGACCGATGGTTGTAAGAGGTGGCGAGGGAAGCACCTCGAGGTCTTTTTGGTCTCGCTGGTTCGTGTCTGCACTTACGCTTGGGCCTGAGGTCGACCAAAAAACCGGCAGCATATCATGCGATAGGTCATGTGTGATAAAGATTCTTCATTTTGAGTCACAAGGTGACATATATATTCAGTGTGGGGTCGGAGGTAAAAGACAAACTTTGCATAAATTGATAATATGGTGTTTGCACTTAGGACCTTCATGATTGCCTAAACTATCGCTCTCAGCGGAGAAATTCGCGCTATAAGAATCCTCACACTTCGATATAGAAACTGAAAATTTAGCCGTGGCATTTGTATAAGTTTGATTCACTAGTTTCTGTGATTAAAACAGAGGATATTAGCTTTTAACAAGTCGTTTCATTACGTGTCCTGATGAAAACTGTAAATTATTATTTTGTAAAAGAAAATCAGAACGGGTTTTTGTCTTGTTTGCTTAGTTATTTAAGCTTAGTGGCCATTGATGTAGGTGGGGTTTTTTGTGTATAATTTTTGATTGTTTATTACTAATAAATTTAAATACACCTTATGTCAGTAGGCCATGTTTCAAAAGAATATATTGTTGGGTTATGACTTTTTTTCCTAATAAAGATCAGTAAATCATTTCGAGTACCCTTTTCAATCCACAATATAAATAATCATATGCATTTTGGTAAATTTAAATAATAATTAATTAGTTTATTACGGTGGTATACCTTACCGTTCACTATACAGTGGTGTCTACTATTTGCAACTAGTTTAGGATAAAATCTAGTGAACGGATTTAGTTAATTCTGGCAGTCTGGATGTTTCACACCTCTATTAGCGATGTGCTCTTTGCTTTGACACTTCATGTCAACGAAGCTGCAGACAAAGCTTCTCTTTTTAAGAACGCCATTCCCGTCTCGAGCGTAGGCAGTTTAAGCATGGGGAATGTTTACCCCTCCGTGGCAACATTTGGGAATATGAGCTGGGGTGGTATCTCTTTGCCCCCCCCCCAACCCCCCAGTGTGGCATCGTCGTTAAGTGTTATTGCAAGGGTGGATTATTGAAATAATGTGTGTGCAATGTACAGTGATGTTTACGCAGTGGATGAGAGATGAAATAAGGTAGAGGGTAAAACCGGTGCCTGACCGTTCAGGCCTACTCTTCCGAAAGGCACCTCCCCATCAACAGTGTCGTCTGCCCTCACTCCACACGCACAGCGGAGAAGTTTCGGATTTAATCCACGACTCTGACGTACTATCTGGTGATTAGGAATTGTGCACCCCCACCTCTCCTACGCTGCCGTCGTATTTATCGCACGAGCTAACCAGTTTTGAATACGATCCCATCAATCTTAAGATATACTCACATGTACCATACAAGACTTGGACCTTCTGGAGATTGCGATTCCGCTACATCAATGGTCGGACAATATCACCCTCAAAGGTTGGGAAAAATTTATAAGAGCCATAGTTATAATTTAATAAAGAAATTCTTAGTATAATTGATTACGTATCCAATCCTTCATCATACATGTGGTTGAGTAAATAATATATTCTTAAATAAATCACATGTAAATAGTATTTTAATTGAATAAAATTTTCTCGGGTAACTAGCCGAGTTAGTCCATCGTTTGACCACGACGTTTCGGCGGTCACATTCTCTGCCGCCATTGTCAAGTGACTGTTGCCGGTCGGTTATTGAGGTGCTTATATAACCGACCGGCAACAGTCACTTGACAATGGCGGCAGAGAATGTGACCGCCGAAACGTCGTGGTCAAACGATGGACTAACTCGGCTAGTTACCCGAGAAAATTTTATTCATTTACAACGCCGAGAAAATCTCCAGTCTTACATAGTATTTTAATTAATGAAAACAATGCGCTTGCATTGTCATACTATGTGGGTAGCTTGTTTTTTATTAATTTCGATTATGAATTTCTCATCAGTTATTAGATTTTACAAACAAAAAAAAAAAAAAATGTTTCATGTTGTTCACACTTGTGAGGCCTCGTCTTTAGATCTCGCAGACGTTGCTACTGTCACTATCGGTAAAGATGAATGAAAAAAATATATATTATGAAAGAGCCGCTCTAATATCCTGCACATGAGGCCCGGGAACCCGCGGTTTGACGACCTCTGCACTACACCATTCACTAATGACGTCATAATACTGCTGAAGTTAATAGCAAGAAGTATTATTTCGAAGCACTAATTCCGTTATAGTACAGCCTGGACCAGAAATTAGGTTGTTACTTCTTTTTTAACTGCTTAACGTCTCTTAACAGCGAGGTCTTTAGAGACGGGAAAGGATGGGGGCAAGGAATGGGAATGAATTCGGGCATGGCCTTTTGAAGGAAGCATCCAGGCATTTGCCTGGAGTGATTTGGGGAAACCATGTAAAACCCAAATCTGGATGCCCGGACGGGGATTCGAACCGTCGTCCTCCCGAAGGATGTTACACACGCTGGACCAGTATGACACAATTAAATGACTTTTGATAGCGATATCTTGCATTTTATTACTTCAGTATTATGACCCCAGTTCTTTACGGTATCGCGATCTCCAGTGAAGCGTGCGGCGGGTCTGGGTGCCTTAATACTTTACAAAAAACATATGAATTTAATTTTTGATCTCAGGGAAAATTTAATTAAAGTTATTTCAATTGAGAACGGGTTCATAATCAACTACAATGCATGACATCATGATTCATCAATAAAACTTTCATAACCTGTACATTTATTCAGGCATTAAAACTTACACATGAAGTGAACATATCATTTCTGTCAGCACTGAAATATTTACAAGATATAAACAAATTGAATAATCAAAAGGACAAAGGCACGTCATTGTTTTTGTTGTAACCACGAAGTTATTTTAATTTATGCTCCGGCTAAAAAACTCATTGGGTTTCGGCAGATTGAAACTCTTATATGCAAGTTTCCTTGCCAGGGTCGCTATTTGGGTGAGAGAGTGACTTCGAATTTTTAGTGCACTTTCCTAACGAAGGTGTTTACCGTGAGTCAGCACAGGGGAAGACACGCCAGCACCTGTCATCACATGAACCACCTCCAATCACACTTGTGTCCGTGTGGACATAAACACTTATGACTTTGTACGGGTCGCCTCTTGCCGGCTCTCCGCTCGCTTCAATGACCTCTCCTCTCAAAATTTGCCGAACGAGTCCCTCTTGCCCTCATCGTCGCTCACTTCCACAGCTCGGGGAGACCCACGGACGTCGGTCCAGCCAATCCAGTCCCTTCTCTCTCCCTGCCATCTCCGGAAACGTCCAGACATGAAAAATATGTTTTGAATAGAATAGTAACTGATTTTATATTGGAGGATCACTGTCCTTCCCACATACATACTCACACACACACGACCTCTCTTCAATCAGGCTCCCCTGATTGGCCGCGAGTTTAAGTTTCTGGGAATTGCATGTTATCGGCACTTCCCCGGTTTTTCATTGTTCGAGAAACACGCCGTGTCTGCATTTCGCCACGGTCTGTTTTCATAAATTGTCGCGACTGCAAAAATCACTACTATGAGTGTTGGAGCCACATAAATTTCGTTCTTAAGGAGATGTTCCTACACAGCCTTTTACCAGTTGACAGTGAGGAGGGTCACTTCTTGTTAGGGGCTCAACGCCCCGCCGGTTTCCTGGAAGTTGGATCAGGTAGGTAGCTAACCCGCTTGTTCACCGTGTCGCTGGCAGTTTACGTCAGCACAGAATAATTGTTACCTGCTACTCATAACCACACTAAACAGATAATGTAATCGTAATGTTCTCATACCATTACACCAGTAATCCCCAATAAGCTCTAAGCGAAAGATGTGTTTTAAAAATCCCTTTGTTAATGCTCACTAGGTTGCTATGACACAGTAATTTCATTAGTTAGAGTTTATGAAATGAGCGCTTACAAGAAAATTTAACGAAGCATCCCGTAAATGAAAAGGAAATAGCAATTACGCTGAACAGAAGCGTTATGGTGCTCTAATTTGCAGAGTTCTGTCTTGGTGACACAGGGGCAGACCGCTACTGGAGTGAAATGTCGGAGCAGAGCTCTGTGCGTTAAATAATTAAAGCGGCGGAATGTTCACAGCCCGCGTACGTAAACTCGCCCACCGCAGGGCTCTGAGGAACATTCGATTTCTCCGAAAGGGGGCAGATCGTAGCATAAAACAAATACACGACACGGCCTCTGCAAAGAAAAAGATTAGCAACATTGCTTTTTCAGCAAAGTGAAATAAATACTAATGCTCGAAGAACCCGTCCCGGTAGTGCAGTTGGCTCACCGGCCTCGGTAGCGTAAGGGATAGAGCAATAGCTCCAAGTACCGATGGTCGCCGGTTATAGTCCGACCGAGGGCAAAGGTGTTTAGGTTAAGTGTAGTGTTATGTGTGTTGTCCTACAATGCAATGTTCACATGTAATACGGAAAGATTCATTAACATTGGCGATATATAAAAATACATTGACTGCTGGCTGAGTGGCTACTAGACGTGTGTTTTCATATATTTCACTTTTCAGCCACCACTACCTAGCACAGCTCACAGGTCTTTATGAGTGGAAGTAGCATGGAGTTTCCTTTCGTGCACAACGTTGGCCGAATGTCGATAGCTGTGGGGATGTGGGAGATGATATGGATAAAAGTGATCGATGCAGGGAATTTTCGTATTTCAACCAAAGACATGTGTCACTCTGCTGCCACGGCTACATAGCATAGACCAATGGTGTTTGTGTGTTGTAGTGGTATCGTATCTCCTTTCGTGTACTGTGGTGGTTAGATGTCGGTAGCTATGGGGTTGTGGGAGATACGGGAGTTGAAAGTGGTCGACCTGCGGCAATTTCATATTTCTGCCAAAGACGCATGTGTCATGGTGTATCACTTTTCAGCGAAAACTGTCTATCGCAGATCACTGGAGTTTGTTTGAGGTAGTAACACAGAATTACCTTTCGATAACAACGTCGGCCGAATTTGAGTAACTGTGGTATTGTGGGAGATATGGTGGTTGAAAGTGGCCGATCAAGGATATTTTCGTATTTCGACGAAAGACATGTCACATATCATAAAGCATTGGTGTTTATGTGTCATGGTGTATCACTCTTTAGTCAAAACTTTCTAGCGCAGCTCAATGAGCTGTGTGTGGTTGTAGCACAGTCACCCACCGATCACAATGTTGGCCGAATTTCGGTAACAGTGCTAGTGACATAAGTCATGTGTGTCCGTTTAGTTTACTTTGCTGCCTGAACTACATAGCGCAGATGACTGGCGTTTGTGTGTGGTAATAGCATCGTGCACTAATGTTGGTTGGATGTCGGTAGCTGTCAATAAAAATTCTTTACAAGTCGTGGGCAACAGCTAGCAAATAGTAAAAAAATGTTGATTGCGGCAATATGATGGCGTTTGGCGCTGACACAGGGTTAGCCTGTTCGACATCAGGCAGTGTAGAAAATTTTCATCATCAGAATTCGGCCGGCAGGGTAGCAAAGGTGGTGGTGCGCAATTCCTAATCACCAGATTGTGCTCCAAAGTGCGGGGTTAAAACCGAAACCTTTCCACGGTGCGTATGGAGTGAGGTGATACGATACTGCTGACGGTGATTCGTCCGTCGGGTGGGGACGTAAAGCCTAGCGCCCCACGGTGTATTTTGAAAGAGTAGGCCTGAATGGGCCGGCACCGTGTTTCACTCTACAATAAAGACACAGTCACTATCACAGTCGTCCGCACTTATACAACAGCACTAATACAATAGCACTTACGAACACTGTCACAGGGGGAGGGGGGGGACAGTGGGAAACCATCCCAGTTCATCTTCCTAGACGGTACCATTAAAAGGTAAACATCACCTAAGGTAAACACCTACCCCAGGACACAGAAAGGCGTATATAGAAGAAGAATTTTTTAAAAAATTGTTGCTATTAGTCTTGTCAACGTCCAGGTCATTAGAGGCAGGAAAGAACCGGAAAAGGAAAGGGGAAAGGAACGGGAAGAAGGAACGGGAAGGAATCCGGTCATGGTATTTCAAGGAAGCATCCCAGAATTCGCCTGGAGTGATGTGGAGAAGCCATGGAAAACCCAAATCTGTCCGGATAGGGATTCGAAACCACGTCCTCCCGAATGCGAGGGCAGAACGTTATCAACTCACTCGATTAGAAGAAGAGGATTACTGTACATCAAATATTTGAGGCGCAATCCTTAGTTTACTCCTTATTGGTTAAAGATCGTACGCATAAGCTCATAAAAATTAATATTTAAGTGACTTACTCGTTATAAATATATTTACGTTGTGTTTTCTATGTATGCAGAAGCAGCAACTTCATTTCAAAACTCCCTTTGATACTGCTTAGTATACGTTAGTTTATTGATACACATATCAATGGTTTATTCTATCTTAATTTAAGACGTACTACTCGTGCCAACTGACGGTAAAGTAGAAAATCACTGTCGTTCGCTGCACTCGAATATGATGTTATCACAATAGTTCCCTGAACTTACTTTACTTATTCGTGTCCAGACATCATAATCGTTTTGCCCAATGTTATACAAAGTTGTCGATATCTCTTGTTGTCCATAGGTCTTCGAATGTTGTTGAAAACTGACACTGCTCGCAAGCATAGAGGTAGAGGTGATCTATGGTCTGTTGTTATCCACATTCACATGAATACATGTTAGCTTTTACTTAAGCCACTCCTGTTCTGATACGGTTGAGGGTTCTCCATTTTACACAATCCAATTTTATGCCAGAGGGATCTTCGTCAGATATTGGGTACCAGTTTGGAGGATCGACATTTGTACGATTTAGAAAGGTGTCCTAGAGATTAGTCTTCTAGGTGGAGGGATAGTTTCCTGCGATAGTACGGGAAAACCACTCAACATAGTACAAACGCCTGCTTATTTTGTCTTATTGTTATAATTTCTAATTATAGTTCCCATAACCAGGACAATGTCATTTCTGCTGACGCTAAATACGATACTAATAGGTCAAAGTCGTTAGCGGTGAAGGTTCGTTCGCATTAAAGAGATAACACGCACTGCAGGTTCCCTTTGTGAGAGGGGTGAACTTATCGTGCCGGCATTGTATCTGAAGGAGGTGTGCCTGCCATTTTGTCTTCCGTTCTAGGCCGTACAGCAGGCAGGCACGCGATTCCGGCAGCCGTGGCGTGGATCGTGCCAAACTGCACCGGGAAGGCACCACATCACAGTATTACAACTCGGCATTACACGCTTAAACATTCCGACACGTTCCTAACCTCTTTCCTTATAACAAGATTGGTCGAAATCACCACAGCTCCCATATCCTCACAGTTACCGACATGCAACTTCTATAGTGCACGGTGGGATATTCGAGGCTACTATCAAACATAAACTCCAATGATCTGTGGTAGGTAGTTGTAGCGGCAAAGTGAAATATATGGAGTTATAGACACACACGTTTTTATACACATAAATACTGCTTCAGAACGATTTCAGACAGTGCTTTATGTTGTCTATGTGTTTTGTATGTTGTAGAACTGTCAATTTGATTCCGTTATAGCAAACTCAATCTTTCCTTCGTGGTTTCATTTGCTAATTGTAATTCATATTCATATTTCTAGCACTATGCAATAGTGAAGGTAAGTCCTCGGCCATTAAAAACACGTATTTTTGGTGAAACGTTCCCAAAAGTGAGTTTGGACGAAGATACCCTCAATTTGTATGTCGTGACAATCCAACCACTTCAATTTCTCCTACGAATCTGGATCTACCATAAAATCGGAATAAGGTTTCGAAGTCCTATGTGTGTTAGAGAAGGTGACATCGAGCTCAGGAATAACAATCGTAAGGACACCATATAAGGTGAAGCTTGAGTTTTACGTTTCGTTGTTCTGAGTAATAATATTTTGTTTAAGAATATGTATTTATTTTGCTTCTGACTGAGACAGCAGCCAGTAAGGCAGGTGGAACTAACACGACAGTGTGAACTCACGTCAGCTGTGCAGAGTGCGGGCTCGGCCGTAACCATGGCAATTTGATAATGTTTGGAGATCGTACAGGGAAACTACTATTTATTCAAGTGAAGATAGTACCCAAACTACGGAAGAGCTTCCTTCGTCGTTCTATGGGCGAACTTGAGTAATTAAGTGCCCAGAGGCAATGTAGGTACTTTTATGGAAACAATGACAGAAGTATAACAGGAACTACTTCTTTTATATAGAGTATGTGACCCTTTCCTTATTACAGTTGTTTATTAAATGACTTCTGCAACCAGGTCAGCCCACGAACAATCCACTCAGTAGGAAAATGCAACGTGCTGTGGATGAGAATGGCTATTTAAGCTTCTGCTCGTTTAATTTTGAGGCTAGGACGCTGTTGATTAATTTCAGCAGTCAACAATGGCAGAACTACTGTTACAAAAGAACTATAATCACTGTTCCAGAAACACTCGATTTATTCTTCAACTGCATCCATTAGCAACAACCAGTAGTTCAGCTCGCGTAACATCATTTCTTAACTTGATCTCAGACGCACATTATGATGTTTTTACTGTCTACATTATACAATTTCCATTACACAATTCCCGCTCCACTCTATTACAGTCGAAACAGCCCAAGATCTTAAAACTACTTACAGTTGCTAACTTATTTGATCTCCCTAAGAAATTGTGGAATCCTACAATACAACAAATTACGTACATAAACCGCGCGTGCTGGGTGAGCGGTTCACGCTCTGGCCTCGCATTCGGGAGAACGCGGATTCGAAACCCCGTCCGGGCGTCCAGATTTGAGTTTTCCATGGTTTCCCCAAATCACTCCAGCCCAAAGCCGGGATGCTTTCTTTAAAAGGTTATGGCCGTATTCCTTCCCGTTCATGGCCTTCAGTCCTATTCCGCCCCTAATGACCCCGACGTTGACGAGACATAAAGCCATAAGCAAAAAAAGTACAGTAATTTATAAACACATACAATTAATTAAGGATTATTTGTAGAGTGTGATATTGTCGCAAGAACCCATGCCACAAACAAACTAAGAAAGCAAAGGGTTATCTTACGTCCAGTTCTATACCCGATCTAAACATCAAGACTTGATACTTTCTTCAAGGGAAACTAACCGAGAATAATGTTTACACACAATATTTCGTCGACCGTAGAATTCGTCACCATGTTAATCTGGAATATGAACAAACCGGAAAACTCTAAGTCTATAGCTTGCCTGAAGATGACGACCGAGAATCGTCGAAATATCGTGTGTAAACATTTTTAATTGGCTAGTTTCCCAATAAAAGTATATGAATTCTTCGTAATTTAACAGTGTTTCATCAACGGTTAAAAGGTTAAAAAAAACTGTTACATTTTTACGAAATTTTTACGACATTTTTTGGCAACATATTTGAATGTTAACGGTTAGGTTATTTTTAAAGTTGAAGAATATATTAATCAAGCATCTGTGTTGCGACGTTGAGGGTCGACGTAAATTAACAGCTTCTGTTTTCAACTGGATTTTCCATTGACGAATAACAGTTAATGCGTTGAGGAAATATTTGATATGCTAAGCCTCTGCTGTGTCGTCCGAAAGAGCGGCTTCTGTAGTTATCTTGACGGCACCGGGCAACAGGAATATATTGACGGCGGAACATATAAAACAGAGGGTTCTTTTGAAGTCTACATCAGACAAATTTTAGTAATTTCTGCATGTGTCTTTAATTTTCTTAAATATTTTATATATTTTGGGGATATTTTTAGATAATTACTGGCTTCATGCAAAAATATCGAAATATCGATATATTTTCCTCGATATATATCGTAACTGCTTGTAAATATCGATACGGTGTATATCGATATATTTTTTATTTGCCCATCCATAATCACATGGCCGAATTCCTTGTTTCTCGTCGTAAATCATCTCCTAGACCCTATTAGCCGCCACGCCGACAAGCCTTAAAACCCTAAACAATAACGAAAGAAGTGAGTGTGCTGATGAGGCATTTGCTTGATTATTTTGATACAGTCTAGGAGTCAAATGATTAGATATTAATGACTGGATATTGTGGGCCATTTCCTCAATTGCAAGTTAATCAATTTTTTATAAAGGTGAATAACACGCCAATGCAATTGAATTTTGTTTTATTTTGGTGTCGTACGCGTTTCGCTCTATATCAAGAGCATCATCAGCGACATCTGTTAGATATTTATTCATTTATTTAGTTACATTTGGTTTACAAAACAATATAAAGTTGAGGTGAAATTAAATCTACTTACATGTTACTTTTTTACTTACACACAGAAGCCAACCCTGATCATGAGAAAAAAGTAAAAAAGTAACATGTAAGTAGATTTAATTTCACCTCAACTTTATATTGTTTTGTAAACCAAATGTAACTAAATAAATGAATAAATATCTAACAGATGTCACTGATGATGCTCTTGATATAGAGCGAAACGCGTACGACACCAAAATAAAACAAAATTCAATTGCATTGGCGTGTTATTCACCTTTATAAAAAATTGATTAGATATTGTTCATCTTCTCTTGGCCTCTGGTTCAAATGATGTCATTTCACGTATTTTTGCTACTACACTCCGTCGGATCTTCAGGAGAGGATTGGTTTCTAACTTTTCATAAGTCTCGTCCTGTAACAGTGACTCCACCTTTCAGTGGTAGTCCTCAGCTTACATCACAACTGAAGCGTTGACTTTGTCCGCAGGTTCCCTTGGCCACGGAGTGCATCGGAAGCCGAAGCACACAAACCGCTATTTCATGCTGACTTCCACCACCATCCGGCAGTAAAACGCGGTATTTTAAAAACTTTAACCATTCGTGCATCTGCAGTTAGTGACGAAGTAAGCATAGCTACTGAGAAACTTATTTTAGAGGAGACTTTTCTTCCTAACGACTACCGCTCAGATATTGTCAGCAAGAGCATTGTAGAACTGGGAGCTCAAACATCACCTCCTACTTCAGCTCCGACAGAAGGGATCAGCAGATCAACTGACGAGTCAGTGGCAGTATTACCGTACATCCAGGGTGTGACGGATAGGATTTGTCGCCTTCTAAAAAAGAAAAACATCCGCCAGGGTATCCAGGAAGAATTCGGTTGTTTTTGTTAAAATAAAAGACAAAAGGGAAAAGTTACAGACACCATGTGTGTCCCAAATACCCTGCAGCTTTGGCCAGGTGTATATCGGCGAAGCGGGACGCAACGTCAAGGAAAGATTAAATTAACACATGAGGCATTTTAAAAATAACGAAGTCAGCAAATCAGCTGTAGCTCAACATTCATCTGACAGTGGACATTCTATTTTATGTGACCAGACCAGAGTAGAGAGCAGATGGTGGCCCAGGCGAGTGAGAGAGACAGTAGAATCACAAAAGACACCTAACAAAATGAATGCTGATAGTGATCTACAACTTGACCATATTTGGTCATACCTGCTGAAGAGGACGCAAGACGAACGGCCCCATTCGACAACCTTCGCTAGGTGCGGTAACGACCGTGACGTCATCGTGGACTGTTAGCGCGCGCGCGCTCTCCCATTACTATATATAGGTGACGAAGCAGTTCTCTGATGAAGGCCACAGTACGATGGCCGAAACGTTAGGTTTCAACAAATCGACGCGGCTCCACCCGGGAAACCAACATAATGCTTACGACGACCGCGGAAGCTTGCGCAATTAATTAAATTTTGAGGTATTTTGACACAGTCTTGATTTTTTTCTTTTTCATCAGTCTTTGTTTGATGCAATCCTCCATCCCTTCCTATCTTGCGCTAGCCACTTCATCTCTACATACCCCTTACACCCTAGTTCCTCAATTATCTACTTCATATAATGTAATCTCTGTCTTCCTCTACAGTTCTTACATTCCACTGTTCCCTCTACTACCGAATTAACCATCTCAAAATATGGCTTACCATACTGTCTCTTCTTTATGTAAGCCTCTCCAACAAGCTTCTTTTCTCACCCATCATTTCCAAAACTCGTCCATTTCGTACTTTATACGTCCACCTATGTTTCAGCATGTTTATAAGGCACCATATTTAAAATGCTTCAATTTACATTCTTTCTTGTATTCCTTCAAATGCACGCTTCACTACCACAAAGTGCAATACTCCACACTTTACAGAGTCCTTTAAAAGTCCTAGATCAATATTTGAAACTAAAAGATTCCTCTTTATCGTGAAGGCTATTTTTGCTATTGCTATTCTGCTTTTAATATCATTCCTGCTTCGGCCATCAGTTGTAATTTTACTTCCGAAGTAGCAGAATTCACTTCTTCTATTGCATCTGATCCCATTTTTATATTTAAGATTTACTATTATTGCAATCGTTTTTGCTACATTTCATCATTGACACTAGTTTCCCATACGTTTTACAACACTCTGGTCTCCCATTGAGGAGGACGCTGATTCGAATCCGGGTCCGGGCATCCATATTTGGGTTTTCCATTGTTTCCCCAAATCATTCCAGGCGAATGCCGGGATATTTCCTTCAAAAAGGCAATGACCGAATTCCTTCCCGTTTCTTGTCCCCAGTCCCATCCCGCCTCTAATGACCTCGACGTCGACGAGGCGTAAAGCCATAAGAAAAAAAGAAAAGTTTTACAAGCTATTTTATTTTGTGTACAGAGCGCATGAACTGGTTCCATACATAGACTGCTAGCGCCCAGTCATCCTTCAATGTAGGCACCTTAAACAACAATCACTGTGCTGCCACAGTATCAAAGATAACAACACTATGCTACACCGGTTACTAAACAAATTACAGCCTGGGAAACCTAACATTATTACAAATCAAGTTTCAAATATTAATACAATTATTCAAGATATATATAGCATTCAATTTTATTAATGACAACAGAAAAGATTGAGGGGTTAGTGATAATGTTACAGATTTTTAGGTGGATCCCGCAAACGTCTAAGGGAATGTTGGGACGGTATCCAATATCCGCCGCATAAACTACACATTTCACAAACAAAAACTACACTTATCACTTAGTTACAGGTTTCACAGATAGATGGCAACACACGTTTCCTGCCTGGGAGGAGTCAGGCTCAGCAAGAAGTTGGCCAAATCCCCAAACGTCGAAACCTGAAAAAGCCTGCCCTGAAATAGAGCGATAAGAGCAGAGAAGAAGAAGAATGCTCTATAGAGAAATAAAAAAAAAAAACAGCTAACCAGAAATCATCTAGAAAATCGTACGTACCGTTTAAAATACAGGTATAATATTGGAAATAATTTTTAACGAAACAAGACGATAACGTACCGTATCTGAGTCATTATAGAAACTACATTTTTCATGGCTTACGGTTATAAGATTGAAATACGCAATTAATAAAGCCAATTACCACCTGATGAAAATGAAATTGTTAGACAAATCAAAAGACTGAAAAACAACAAAGCAGCTGGTGAAGATGGAATCACTGCAGAGCTTCTAAAAGCAGCAGGATCAAAAACTGTAAAAGAGATCACAAAAATTAGCCAAGACATTTGGAAAACGGAAAAAATTCCAGAAGATTGGAAAAATGCGTTAATCCACCCTTTACACAAAAAAGGGAGACAGAGCAAGTGTTAATAATTATAGGGGGAATCTCACTGCAGTCAGTGCCATACAAAATTTTCTCCCAGTGTCTCCTCGATAGGGCTCAACAACAACTAGAACCAAGGATCGGAGAATATCAAGCAGGATTTAGACCAGGTAGATCTTGCGCAGAACAAATACTCAACCTAAAACTTATCCTCAAACATCAAAGAATTTGTAGCAACCGTTTAGTATGCACATTTGTAGATTTTAAAAAAGCATATGACTCAGTTGATCGAGAGTCATTATTCAAAATATTGAAAGAACAAGGCTTAGACCCCAAAACTCTTGCTTTAATACAACAAACACTAACAGAGACAAAGTCCAAAATAAAATTTTTAGGGGAGATATCAGAACCCTTCATTATTAAAACAGGAGTAAGACAAGGAGACGGACTTTCTCCGTTACTGTTCAACTGCGTCCTTGAAAAAGTGTTACAGGAATGGCGGAAACAAAAATCAATCCTTGGAATTGACCAGCCAATTATATTAGGCAGAGGAAAATTGAAGATAGATTGCCTAGCATTTGCAGACGACTTAGCAATCTTAACGCGTGACATTGCAATAGCCCAAAAACAGATCGAACTGTTGAAAGAAGTAGTGGAGAAAGTGGGTCTACAGATTTCATTCGAGAAAACAGAATTTATGACCTGCAATAAGAAACGCCAAAATACATGGAGACAAAATATGGAAAAATTAAACGAGTCTCATACTTCAAGTATCTCGGTGAAACAATCCAAGAGAATGGAACTGAAGCAAAAGCTAATGAAATTAGATGCCAAAAGATGGAAACAGCTTATCGCCTAACACAAAATGTCTACAACAAAAAATGCATCTCCAAGCACACAAAACTGAGACATTACAATACAGTTATTAAACCTGAATGTCTTTATGGATCAGAAACACTTATTTTTAACAGAAAAAAAGATATAGAAAACATTGAGAAAAAAGAACGCAAAATTATAAGGAAAATTTGGTGCCCAAGACTCATAGGAGACCAGTACAGACTCAAAAGTAATCAGGAAATTCTACAATATGCAGACATTCACAGTGATATTAGAAAACGCCGACTAAAATTTTATGGACACAAGTAGGTACCAACTGTATTAGCTGGGAATATTCTGGTTTTCCCCATGACGTCACAACGGAGGGGAGTGGGGGGTGGGCACTGCGAGAATGGCGTGTTTAGTTCACCAACCCGCCACCATGCGGCAGCACTGTACAGCGGAAACCTGAATCTGAGTATTCTGTGGAGCTTAGTCTGGCGCACAACCCCTCAGGCGACAACGGTTGTTGCTATTCCCAGCGCGCGTCACAGATCACGCGTCGGCGAGCAACGGGTTCCCGTTATACGCTATTCCTGGAGTGCGTAGTTTCCTAGCGCAGCGCTATTTTTCCGGGTGTACTGTAACTCGGCGTGGGTGACGCGTTGGCTCCCGTTAGCCGCTATTCCTGGAGTGTGTGTGTACAAGGACCTACTTTCCGCAACACAATTTACCGTTCGTGACAGGGTATAAATTCTGTGCCAAACTTCTTCTCAGCCTCATTGATCACCAGTATCTTACAGAGTGAACATCATGGATCGAGTACTGACTGCGGAAGACATCGAACAGTATTTAGCAAATGGTGAGTGAATTTTCTATTATTAATTATTATTATAAATAAGTAAGTTTTATTTTAATTGTATAGGTCTTCCAGCCATCTCGCAACTAATCAGTGATGAATTTGTAGATTCGCGATCGGTAACAATGGAAAACCTTGAGGTGCGGTACAATCTTGCAGGCGGTAAGTGATTAACATTGTAAATTGTTTTTCATGTGAATACTTAGTGCATGTATGACTGATATTATTTATTTTGTTGCAGATGAAATGAATGCTGTTGGTCTTACCAGTAAGTAGCTAATACTTTAAATAATTTTTCGTGTGAATACTTAGTGCATGTATGACTGACATTATTTATTTTGTTGTAGATATGAGTGAATGCGTTTTGCCTGTGATTAACACTCAGGAAATTATGGATTGTTTTACTACCGGCAAGTGTTTAATACTTTAAATATTTTTTTATGTGAATACTTAGTGCATATGTGACTGGGTTTATTTATTTTGTTGTAGATGTGAGTGAATGTGCATTGCCTGTGATTAACACTCAGGAAATTATGGATTGTTTTACTACTAGCAAGTGTTTAATACTTTAAATAATTTTTTCGTGTGAATACATAGTGCATATGTGACTGACATTATTTATTTTGTTGTAGATCTGAGTGGAGGTCCTTTGCCTGTGATTAACACTCAGGAAATTATGGATTGTTTTACTACTGGCAAGTGTTTTATACTTTAAATAATTTTTTATGTGAATACTTAGTGCATATGTGACTGACATTATTCATTCTGTTGTAGATGTGAGTGAATGTGCTTTGCCTATGATTACCACTCAGGAAATTATGGATTGTTTACTAATGGCAAGTGTTTAATACTTTAAATAATTTTTTGAGTGAATACTTAGTGCATGTGTGACTGATATTATTTATTTTGTTGTAGATGATGTGTGAATTTTGATTTTACTAGCATTCCACC
>JARYHS010006346.1:0-21316 GCA_031002005.1 Vandiemenella viatica
CAAAAGTCACGTAGGGCTACGTGGGGGTTCACAGGAGGCCAAAATGGAGCTATGTAGTTTATGCACGCTCCCTTACTGACAATTTAATGAGTCAGTACCACTATACTCTGAGAGTTAACAAGTATACGAATATAAGGAAAGCCCAATAAGGCAAAAAACCGTGGATAAATTTTAAATTCCTAATTTTTTTAAAAGATCTGTAGGTAATTTTGTAGGGCTGGCAGCACTATTTTAAATAGCAAGTATCAATCCAAACAATGGGGAATGGGGATTCCTTCTCGCGCAACCTAGTCTCTTCGGGAAATCCCCGTTCATAAAAAAAATTTCAGTCAATTTTGGCAATATTCATGGGCGCCGGGAGGGGGGTGCAAGGGGGTGCACTTGCACCCCCCTACTATGAAAAAACGCAGAAAAGATTAAGAGAATTTTTTTATTATTAAATTCACATTTTGAATAATAACTTTAGGCGCCTAGCTTGTTGTCCAAATTTGTTCAATACCTTGTCAATAAATTCTGTTTCCTTAATTAATAAGTGTTATATATATAAAAAAAAGATACAGATGTACCTCCCTTAGAGTAATCCTGCCGGCGCCCATGCCAATTTTTTCGTAATTTTTTTTTCCTACTGAACCAGAAAAATGTAGTAGATTTTAAACTAAGATAAGTACTTAGAATAAACTCTAAAACAGTAATTTTAAACGATAACTGCCTTACAAATTTGAGATTTAGTAGTTGTGAATAAAAACGTGTTCCAGAAAAAAAACATGTTTTTTTTCAAAGTTTTTTTTCATGTTTTTTTTTCAAGCCAGAAAAAAAACCGTTTGTTTTACAACACTAGGCAGGACACATTGGACAGGTGATAGGAAAAGGTTTCAAAGTTCTGCACTTGTTGGAGAGAGTGATGAGGAGACGTTCGAGAGAAGTAAAGGAATTGGGTTACAAAACTTTGGTCAGACCATTGCTCGAATATGGTAGTGTAGTATGGGATCCTCATTTTATGTATCAAATACAGGAGTTGGAGAGGGTGCAAAAAAGGGCTGCTAGATTTGTTTCTGGAAATTATCGCAGAATGCAATCAGTGACGGATATGATAAAGGAGCTTTAATGGGATTCATTGCAAGACAGGAGGAGGATGAGGAGGGTCATGGGAGTGTACAGGGCATATACTGGCGATGAGGCATGGAAAGATATAGCAATAGGTATGAAAAGTAGTGCATGGAAGGCATGACCATGACCAGAAGCTGGAACTCGATTTCAAGCACAAGGATGTGGGAAGATTCTCTTTTTTAGGTAAGGGTGTCAGGGATTGGAATGAGTTACCAAGAGAAATGATGAATAATTTACCGAAAACTTTGAAAGAATTTAAAGATAAAATTTGTTGAGTGCAAATGTAGGTGGGTGCAGGATAGGGGGAAGATGGGTGTGTAAGGAAATATCCACCGGAGCCTGTGTTCCATTGCAATTAAATTAAATTAAATGTAATGTGGTTTTGTAGGTGAAAAAATAACGTATGGCGATAGAATTTCTTTTTTTTTTAAACTAATTCTATCGTTTCAAAAAAACGTGTGCGTTTATCCGATGTATAGAATGAAATACATCGATGCATCGTTAAACGTCGAGAGTAAGGGATGCATCGAATTGATTCGATGCATCGAATAGTAAATATTATGTTTTCGATACATCGATGTATATCGAGCATCACTAAACTAAACTGCTCTGCTTTATTTATTTCGTGTCAAAAACGCTGCTTAACTGCTCTGCTAAAAAAATCGGAGTGTATCTGTGAACGAAGGCTTTCCCGGCGTGTTGCTGAAATCTATTCTTCACAGGTGCTCCGCCGAGTAGTGTTATAGAAGGACGAACTTGAGTGTTAATTATTTTTCCAAATTATATAATTTTCAACAAATACTTTTACTAAGTTTATTTGTTTTTGCCCCACCCTGAAATTAATCCTGGCTAAATGGATAGCTCAGTAATAAAGGAATTGTAAGTTACCTAATTTTTTGTATTTTCAATAGTTAGTTAAAAACCGACGAGAATTGGGGTTAACATTGATACATGATACTGCAGATTAAAACTGAACTCACAACATATTAAAGCAAGAAACGTAGATAAACAGGTTCGAATAATAATAAAGAAATAGTTTCCAATAAGAAATAACCTGTAAACTTACCGAAATAAGCGTAATCCATAACCACTCAAAAAAATGTAAATAAGCAAGTTTGGTTATGCGAACATATCACTAATATTTCACATATTTTTCCACTGTAAAGCACTTTTGCAATAATAATTATGCCAAGGAGAATAAAAATTCACTAATAACTCATAGTTTCAGATAAGTTCAAAGCGGTAAATATGACTTTTAAACAAACCATCCATGTGCCAACTTCAATAAAAGATTTCAATCCGGGAAGTAATTTCAGAGCTTTAAAAGTAGTTTTTATACCTCCAAATAATATTTCAACTAATATTCCTTAAGTTTCAAATAACTGCCAGCCGTTTAATAAAAGATATAAATAAGTTTAGAGTCGCAAATTTACGACGCAAATACAGGCACCTTTTAAATAGGTTTTTTGAACCGGCAAACATATTCCAGTAACTAAAAACATTTGTAAATCACTTAAATAAATTAAAGAAAGGTTTTAAAAATAGTATCCGGGCGATACAAGCTGTAAATAAAAAATTAGCATAATTGAGTAAAGTTAGAAAAATTAATAACTTTTAATCCACTTAACCGATTTTAAAGATTGTAAGCTCATTTTAATCAGCAGGTGCGCAAGAACATTTCTGAAATAGTTTAAACTAAACATTATAAACATTAGAGGCAAGGTTCAAATAGCTGTACTATTCCACCAACTTAATAAATGTCTTACACCGATTTGAAAGCATTTAGGGAAAAAACACACAGAACACAAAACACTTTTTGGAACACGCTCTACACATTGTGATTTTCTGATAGCCCTCCGTGAACACCAACATTTTGAACATCTGTTGATTCTCGCAGTTTTAGGCATTTTCGATAAAGGGAAGTCGGGGACCGGCCATTTTAGTAGTATTCAGAAGCGCACGGTGCTAGAAGCACGTATTGCTCGCCAAGCGAATTCGGCGCTTAGCCGCGCAAGGGTTCATGGGAACTGTTGCTTGCTGGAAACAGTAATGGCGCTGGTCAGGGAGGCCATCTTTGGAAAACTGAACTTTGGCTAGACATGTGATACATTAGTATAAGAACTTTTATTTTCCGATCAGGATTAGGCGGTTCTATTCTGCTTCATTACTTGTGATCTTTCGTGTGACGATTAGACTGATGCCTTAGCTAACTGCCATTAACTGTACTTTGTCGAATTTTCAGAATATATGTTCTTCGTGACATGAATGACTATTTTCATTTCTAAATTAGTACCCTCCTTACATACGGTTTGTTTATGTAAGTGGCGGCCATTTCTATAGCACAGTTAGTAATTTCCAAAGGTTATTCACGGTTTCAGAACATTTCTTTGACTTTTCTCAGTATTTGAAGGTAAATCCAGTTTAGGTGGACAAGCCGATACGCACCCCGGTATCCGGTTTATCCCCTAACAGAATCTACAGCTTCAAGTAAGAAGGCAGACGGAAAAAGATTGTGTGCTTATTTCGCTTTTTTTTTGGAAGGATTCTTGTGAAGACGATTTTCCCGAATAATTTGTTGAACACTGCTTTTTTAGTTTCAAGTTTTTCCTACGTTCTTTTATGTAGTTTTCTTAAAAACAAAATATGAAATAAAAGAGAAATACATTCTTATAAATGTCACGTACCGTCAAACGCTAAATAAATAACCACGAAAATACTGCGAGATTTTCTTTCAGTTCTAATAAATATTTAAGCGTTGTCCAGAAAATAACAGGTTATATTATTGTGTGAATCTCCGCTCGAGTCATCCGGAAATAATCTTTTGAGAATTCTCTTGTCACTGCAAAAGCCAGATGAGTGTTTCTTCTTTTCATATGTTCACTTTTCGATAGTTTTACCTAACTCAGCTTCTAATAAAGAAATAACAATTTTCCAAACTCGGCATCCCAGTCCGATTCAGAAATCAAAAATCGAGTTTCTGCATCGACATGTTTTTGGTTACGCTTTTTTGTCGGTTTCTCGCACAACACAACAATGCTTTGTAAACTGCCGCACAAAACTGCGCTCTAATATGCGCGGGTAATTGCTCTTTTTTTTCTTTTTTTTTTTCTTCGCTGCCTTTGCGGCTGTGATTGAAGTCCCACTACCTTCGGTAGTATAACTTCTAGGTGTTAGGATAGGGTGTTTATAATTGTCCGACACAGTTTCTATTTTTGTGCTACGCTGTCCTGCTCTGCGCTGCCCCTAATGCACCACCGGTATACGTGCAGAATAGGTGTGATTAGAAGGCGCCTTAAGACAGCGCCACCAGCGCACACAGGAAAAGAAAGTTGTAGGAGCGCGCGCATTTGAAATACAGTTTCAAGACGAATATCATACACGGTCAATAAAATCACCACCTTTTAATTTACAAGTGGAACCATGTTTTATTCGTATCACAAGTGTACTTTAATGATATACAATGTATTTCAGTAAATTTTAAAAGCCATATATACCCAATCTAATTTTCGCACTTAATCTACACTAGCGCCGTGCATACGCGACATAGACATGGTCAGTAAAATCACGACGTTGTAATTTCCAAGTGGAACCATGTTTTATTCGTGTCAAAAGTGTACGTTAATGATATACGATGTATTTTAGTAAATTTAAACAGCCAAATATAGTGTCTCTAATTTTCGCCAATATTTTGCATATTATGCATCTGCTCTGGCAATACTGGAATTGTCAGTATACGATCTTCCCTTTAATTTCGTACCAGGAACGTAGTTTCATTTAAAGATTTCCATTAGTTATACACGCGTTTTGCTTGACCACAATTTTTACTTATTTATTTTTTCACTTGTGGCTTTATGCCTCGTTGACATCGAGGTCATTAGATGCGGGATGGGACTGGGGATAATGAATGGGAGGTAATTCGTCCATGTTCTTTTGAAGGAATCATTCCAGCATTCTCCTGGAGTAATTTGGGTAAACCATGTAGCTCCCCAATGCGAGGTCAGAGCGGTAACCACTCATCCACTACGCTCGGGTTGTTGAGAAAAACCAGCAACATTTGTTAAAATTGTTAGATTCTAACAATTAAAATTCTTACAGTAGGTAATTAGTAGTTGGCAGAAGTAGCTGGCTAGAACTGAACGTGTTGGGTGAGAGGTAACGCCCTGGTTGAGCTTTCGTGTGAACGTGCCTACAAATCCCTGTTGGATAATCGAGATTTTGGTCGTGATTTTACTGACCATGTATAAGTTGCGTCTGCACGGCGCTAATGCAGAATAAGTGCGAAAATTAGATTGGCTTGTTTAAATTTACTGAAATACATCGTATATCATTAAAATACACTTGTGATACGAATAAAACATGGTTCCACTTGGAAATTAAAAGGTGGTGATTTTATGATATTCGCCTTGAAACTGTATTTCAAATGTGCGCGCTCCTACAACTTTCTTTTCCTGTGTGCGCTGGTGGCGCCGTCTTAAGGCGGCAGGTAGGAACTATACCCTGAGAAATCACAGCCTTCTAATCACACTTATTCTGCATGTATACCCGCAGCTCAATGTGCACCCCGTGTAATGGAATGGCAGGGCCGGCATATATGTACGTATGTGTAAAATATGGTGAACTGAGCCTACTCGAACTTCCGGAAGTAACATGTACAGTTCATTTCCTCCACTTATGTTTGTGTGTGTGGTGACGTATGGATTTGTGGGTGAGACCTAGTATGAATATGATCTCGGCGTGCACCTGAGTACCCTGAGGCAAAGATGTAATTGGAATTCGCAGTTGCCTCGGGGTATGTGTTAGAGAGAAATAGAGAATCGCGGATTGGAATATCTTTGGCCGCGTATGCAACGGCCGGTGGCGACACCTAGCGACAACTGTGACCTCAGTGGCCACGACCCTCCATTCCTAATTGGCTAACTCGAATGAAGTGGGGATTATACAAACTTTCCTTAATTAGACTACTATCGTCCAAGGAACGAGTGTACAAATTTTGGCTGCTGTTCAAACCACGGCCAGAAGAATAAACTTTTCCCCTTATTTATAATCATAATTTTGTAATGTTTGTTTGCGGTTGTAGCTTTTATCGCTATAAATTTTGAATTTCTTACTTGCTATTGACTTTATGACGACAGCAACATGGAATCAATGAAAGTAAAAAGTGATTAGGAATATTAAAAACTCAAGCTACACCGCGGAAATTATAAAACTAAAGACCCGTTTAGACGACCCGATCTGGTTTCCCTAAATCGTGGCCACACCTCTTAGGCCCTGAAATCGGGTCGTCTAAAGTGAGCTAATCACACCTATTGTGATGACCAGGTAGGGAGTTCGGGTGAAAATGGGGGAGGGGAGCACCATACTGCCCTGAAAACTGTCCGTCTAAAGCTTTCGCACTGCCTGGTGTACAAGACCACAAATGTTGATGGGACACCTCACATTGGGTTGCCAACTTATTTTAAATTTTTTTAAAAGTATATTTGTCTTATTAAGAGGAAAATAAAAGTACTGTATATGAAAGGAAAAAATATATTTTTAAATTTAGTTATTTATAGCCTTAAGTACATACAGTATATTTTCGGGCTTACGGGACTAGCTATTAATTTTTGGTTTCATTTCAAAGTGTTACAGTTGGGGCCATATTCTAAATCTAGTATTACAAATAAATGAACACTAATTTTTAAATTTAAAGATGTTCTGTTTCTCCCTTCCCACCATGTTGCATTTATTTCGTTCCATCATAAGCACTAACGTATCGTTTGGGAATTAATTGAATAGGGGACCGGACAAATTTTCAGAAAGTGTTTTAAATTGTCCCTTGTGGATATATTTAGCCAAGAAAAATAGTACTTTCCCTTAAGCTTTCCCCAATGATAGAAGCCACAAAGGTTTAAATCGGGTGATCTGACGCCACAAGCCACGGCTGATTACACGTTTCTCTTAATTTTTTAACTGAACGCGGAATCGTTGTTTTAGCTGGCAGCAAAGCGCCAGGATATTTGCGACGTCATTTACTGCGACACCTTTTAAAGGACTTTTTCTTCACATACGTATCATACAGGAATATTTTTGGTTCCAAACTATAACGTACCATAATACAACTCGCGCTCACACACGGTACAGATTAGTAAGAAACTGAAGTTACAAAATAGTTAAACCGCAAAGAAACGTTCACACACAATACTGATAAGTAAAAGACTGAAGTCACAAACAGCGCTGCCAGTACAGCCAACTTATATTATACCGCTGTCTCTTTGAAATTATACAGAATTAAACCCAATTATACAAAGGGGTCATCCATTGATTACTAAATACGTGAGTGAAAGTGCTGGGAGACAAAAAAAAGTCCACGAAAAGTAAACAATGTATACATTGACAAATTTTGAATAACAAAAAGGAAATATATATGCAGGAAGGGTTGCCAACTCAATGAAACAAAGGGCAAACACTTTCAAAAAGGTGCTGGAATGTACTTTACTTTTAAGTGCTCATTTTTGTATCCAATTATACAAGGCAATCTGTTATACAAACAGGATACAAGAGGTAACCAAATTATACAAGTTTTGTATCCAATTATACAATCTGGCAGCCCTGGTCACAAACCAGCCAAACCGCAAATAAATCGATTTAAACAATGAAAAAGTTCGCATTATATTGCGTGACTTGACTGTTGGTGGAGGGCTGTTGCTTAATCTCGCCGGTCATTCAATCTGCTGTTTGGCGCGGCTGGCCTTTCGGAGTGAGATGCCGTCGGCAAGACAGCAGGTGGATAGCGTTTCCCTGCACTTACAAAAATGTTTTCACATTTCGAAACCCAGCAGCATTACAATCCAAATTAGTGGCAAAGAAATTCCAAACAATTATTATATTCACTCTCGGAAGATTTCAACTGTCAAGTACCGGATTAA
The DNA here is from genome assembly GCA_031002005.1 of Vandiemenella viatica. Classification (NCBI taxonomy): domain Eukaryota; kingdom Metazoa; phylum Arthropoda; class Insecta; order Orthoptera; family Morabidae; genus Vandiemenella; species Vandiemenella viatica. Next base: position 8,013 of record JARYHS010006346.1, read on the forward strand.
CCACGTAGCAGGAGGTAGCAAATGCTACGGGCCCCGGACGGCAAAAATCAAGGGCCCCTTCTTCACATTTGCTACGGGCCCCGCGCTGTCTTAATCCGGCCATGCAACTGTCTGCTTTAGTACCTTCTGGATTCATGATAACAGTGGTTTAAAGAATCTGCAACGTCTACTTGGAAGATCGTTACCACGTCCCTTATAACCAATCATTATGAGTCCTGTGACTCAAACAGTTAAAAAACACAAGTTAACGCAGCGCCGCGCCGTATCGCTTGTTTCCTTACGTATGACGTCATGCGTTGTGATTGGTGTTTCGTTTGACGGCGAGGAATAGGCTAAAAATCAGATTTTATTTATTGATTTAAAAATATAAATCATTATTGTTTCACGAAAAAAATATTGGATGATGTTTCTAAATTTATAAATATTATTTCTAACAAAATTTCAGATTTTTTGGTAATACCTGTCTGGTCCCCTATTGTATAGTTTACGAAAAATAAATTATGGTTAGCATGACGTACACCGACCAAAATTAAAGTACATACGATACTTTACATTTGTATTAAAATAAGGTTAGTAACCCTACGCCTCTGACCAGTGCGGCACATTTTAACATTATATTACAATTTATCCAACAGAAGATAACAATATTCTGAAAATTAATCAAAACCAATATTGACTGACTTAAGTGTTTAGTACCAGGTGACGCAAAAGTAAAACTCACAGTGCAGTTAATGCAATTCGCAAAGGATTTATTTTGATGATCCCTTCTTATCCGGTTATATGTTTTCTCCTATAAATCTTTATATTTTTGCAATTGTTTAGGTTTCTTCAGTTTTGCTTCCTTTGAATCACTTATCACTATCGCAAACAGAATCTGAATTACTTGCCACTATAAACAATGTAGAAGAAAAATAATGCAGTTGAAAACTCCAAACGACGAGAAACAGAAGAAACCACAAATTCTACACGAGTCGACTGGAGTACAACAATATGAATGGTCCGCTATTATTGCCTCGGCTCGGAAGCGATAAGTACACAGATCAAAGGATGCGAGCGGACAAAAAATGTCTGGCCGATTGATAATTTTTCTTACAGGAGGTTGTGGAACTAGCATAAGAACGATCAGTTACATGTATTTTATATATATTTTTTTAAATAAAGTATTTTCGCATACTTTATTGGTAGGAAAAAGTATAAGGTATAACGGCCAAAAATAAAGTATGGTTGGCAACCCTTACCTCACATGCCCTCTATAATAACAAAGAAGCGAGAAAAATTACAGGTTTCAGTTTCACCCACTAAAAATTCCGGAAATCTTCACCATCCAACATATCTAAAGCCGCGTATTTTCTTGAGCATTCGCCCCAAACGAACATGCGAGCCGAGAAGAAGGGGGCACACGGCCACGCCCCCGCATGAGCAACGAGTCGCTGCGTTCCGATCCCGTGCGGCCCGAACAGGGAACGCAGGAAGATGGTGAGTACACTGCAATGGTTAACCGGAACAAGAAAAGGAGAAAGCGGTGGTGGCGAAGAAAATTGTTACGATTTATTTTCAAAATTGATTCTGTTAACTCATATTAACCCAAACAAAAATAACCACTAATTAAACAAGAACTTACCCAATCCAGTGTTTTCTCTTTTTTTCCCCCTAATTCTTGCCGTTTCCCTTTGGTAGAAACCCTTGAGGCTTTCAATTTTCTTACGACATTCATCTTTGGAAATTTGCATAAGGTCAGACATTTCATTTCATGTATCTTCCTTGGGGTTCCACAGCACGGGATAGTTTTGGTAATACCCGACAAGGACAAGAGATTTATCCTGATACATTTCCATAATTATAAAAACAAAATAATAATAACAATTTAGACAAATTAAGCTCGAGACACGTGTCTCGACAGCAGGTGACTGACTGAGAAGGGGCAGTCGGTTCATTGTTCGGTTCGGCCACAGACAGGAAGCGCGTACTCACTGAGCACGAACCGAGAACGTGCTCACTTTGAAGTACCGACAACTCTCAGAGTCATGCGGATCCATTCGTCTTGCCCTGTTCACATCTGAGCAAAACAGGGCGAACACAAGCTCATTCGGGGCGGGCGAATGATCAGGTGAATTGGCGGCTTAAGAGTCTAATGTGACTGAATGTATGCTCTGTAAATATAATTGCTCGGCACACGTCTTTTTCTTTTTCCTAGGCTTTTCGCACAAGGTCAAGCAGTCCGGGTCACACCAAGAATTTGTGGTTTTGATAATTTTGGGGCTATACATATTTAATTTAAATATTAGAACATTAACAAAATTTGTAACTAACTAATTTTATTACTAGTATTAATATTAAATGGAACGTACAAATTTCAGAGCATACGCATAGTGGTAGGCTGCTAGTGCCGTAGCAACCAGATCGGGTCGGCCAACGGGCCATCTAATTGCAACACTGTTGACGGGAGGACAGTAAGAGCGGGAACGAGAACAAGACCAGGAACGGATCAGGAGATCGGGAACAGGGCGCCTAAAGGCCCCTTAAATCTCTTGTGCGTTAAGTTTTAACAAAAAGTGTCAGGTGTCATTCTAGTCCTGGTTGCATTTCAACCTCAACACAAACTTCGTTGACGCTTCCGTTCGAAAACCATAGTTTCGCATTTCCATTAATAAATTCATTGTATTAAGGGATGTGAGAGTTTCGGAGAGACTATACTAGCCTTTTCCAACCAAATGTGAACTTCTCCTTCACGTGGTGCACCCTGTTTGCACGGACGAGGCTCTGGCGACTGAAAGATTCCCGGTATAAGGAGTCACCCACTGCTTGCCAACGGCCACCGAAAGGAGGGCGGAAGAGCGGGGAGTAGTCCAGGGCTCCCTCTTGTCCTTGGGGTTGGCAACGGCCCTAAAGGCGGATGAATCAGAAATGATCAACGGCATGGGGATGCAGAAGGCAACGGGAAACCACTGCATTTAAGACCCAAAGGGTATACCGAGGACATGTAATCCTCTCAAATTACATATATCATGATGGCTGGGTAAAATAATCCGGAGGTAAAATAGTCACCCAATCGGATCTCTGGGTGGGGACTGCTCAGTTAGGAGTCATCAGAATGGATAGAAACATTCTACGAGTCGGAGTGTGGAATGTTAGAAGTCTGAATAGCACAGGTAGATTAGAAAACCTAAAAAGGGAGATGGAACGACTTAAGTTAGATGTTGTTGGGATTAGCGAGATTAAATGGAAGGACGCACAGGATTTCTGGTCTGGGGAACACAGGATAATTAGCACACAAGCTGTCAATGGAATCACTGGTGTAGGATCTGTACTGAATAAGAGAGTAGGGAAACGGGTGAGTTAATATGAACAGTTTAGTGACAGGATAATTTTGATTAAGTTAGAAACCAAACCCGTCCCAACCACGTTAGTACAAGTGTACATGCCAATGTCACAGGAAGATGACGAAGAAATAGAGAAAATGTACTCCGAAATTGAAGAATTAATTCAATATGTGAAGGGGGAGGAAAATTTACTAATCATGAGTGATTGGAATGCGATAATGGGAGAAGGAAAAGAGTGGAATACTGTAGGAAGTTATGGTCTAGGAGAAAGAAATGAGCGAGGAAGCAGGTTGCTAGAATTTTGTGAAAGATATAAGCTAGTAGTGGCGAACACACTGTTTAAGAACCATGCAAGGCGGATATACACCTGGAAACGTCCTGGGGATACAGGCAGATACCAGCTAGAATATATCATGGTCAAACAGAGATTCAGGAATCAAGTTCTAGAGTGTAAAGTGTACCCAGCAGCAGATATAGACTCTGACCATAATGTGATAGTGATGAAGTACAGGCTGAAATTCAAGTGAATAAGGAAGCAGCATAAGCAGAACAGACTGGAAGTGAATAAACTGAAGCAATCTAGTACGTGAGAAAAATTTGCAGAAATGGTAGACTTAGGTCTAAGAAGTAACTCTCAAAGGAGCTCAACCGAGGAAGCATGGAATGTATTAAAGACCGAAATAATGAAAGCTGGCAAAGAAACATTAGGCTTTAGGGAACAAGCTGCCCGAAAACGTTGGATCACAGAAGAAATTTTGAAACTGATGGAGAAGGTACAAAAATGTTCAGGTTGAAGAAGGAAGAGAGCAGTACAGGCAATTTAGAAATCAAATAAACAGAAAATGCAAAAGAAAAATGGCTACAAGAAAAGTGTGAAGAAGTAGAAAAGGAATTGGTCGTAAGTAAAGTAAATGTTGCATATAGGAAGATCAAACAGAATTTCGGATAAATGAAGAAAAGAGGTGTAAACATTAAAGCTGCCGATGGGAAACCTCTTTTAAGCTCAGACGATAGAGCTAACCGATGGAAGGAATACATTGAGAAACTGTATGATGGGGACGACTTGAACCATAGTGTAATGGAAAAGGAAGGCGATGTCAACATTGATGACTTAGGAGATCCTGTTTTGAGGACTGAATTTAATAGAGTTCTGAAAGACTTGAAAGCAAATAAGGCAGTTGGAATTGATTAGATCCCTCCAGAACTTCTTAAATCCCTAGGAGAAGAAGGAATCGAAAGATTATTCAAGCTGATATCAAAAAGGTATGAAACAGGAGAAATTCCAACTGATTTTAATAAAAATATCATCTTCACACTTCCGAAGAAAACACAAGCCGACAAATGTGAGAATTATCGCACCATTAGTCTAACATCACATGCTTCAAAATTACTGACCAGAATAATATACAGGAGAATGGAAAGGGTAGTAGAAGAGATAGTAGGTGAAGATCAGTTTGGGTTTAGGAAAAATTGTGGTACAAGGGAAGCAATTCTGTCTTTAAGATTAATACTTGAAGGGCGGATCAAGAAAAACAAAGATACTTTTATGGCATTTGTTGATTTAGAAAAAGCATTTGATAATGTTAGGTGGGACAAGATGTTCAAAATTTTAAAGAAGTCTAGTGTAAAGTATCGAGATGGAAGAATACTTCATAAACCATATAAGTATCAAGTGGCTGTAATAAAAGTAGAGACTCATGAGAGACATGCAGCAGTTAAAAAGGGCGTGAGACAAGGTTGTAGTCTATCCCCGTTAATATTCAACTTGTATGTAGAAGAAGCAATAAAGAAAGTAAAAGAAAAATTTCCATGTGGCATAAGTTTTCAGGGAGAAAATGATGTTAAAAGCAGAACAGCAGTGGCAAAAAGAGCCTTCATGAAGAAGAGAAATATTTTAGTTTCAAATATTGATGTAGGAATTAGAAAAAACTTTTTAAAACTCTATGTGTGGAGAACAGCACTTTACGGTAGCGAACATGGACTTTAGGAATACCGGAAAGAAGGAAAATTGAAGCGTTTGAAATGTGGTGTTACAGAAGAATGCTGAAAACTAAGAGGACAGACAAAGTAAGAAAAGAACGAGTTTTGGAAATGATGGGTGAGGAAAGAAGTTTGTTGAAGATGCTTACAGAAAGAATTGGCATGCTGGTAGGTTATATTTTGAGACATGCTGGATTATTTAATTTGCTGGTGGAGGGAACAGTCGAAGGTAAGAAGTGTAGAGGAAGACAGAAAATAGAATATGTGAAGCCGATAATTGAGAACGTGGGTTTTAGCGTATATGTAGAAATGAAGAGGTTAGCCCAAGATAGGAAAGGATGGAGGATAGCATCATACCAGTCGAAAGACTGATGAAAGCAAAAAAAAAAAAAGCTATTAAATTTGGACTCGTTGGAACTATTTACACAGCTGAAGCAATATGGGGTCACGGAAAGCAAAGAAAGATAAATATAATTCTTGGCTGCGTTTGAAAGTAACCATAATCTTCGCCAATGTTCCCGTTTGAAAAGCATAGCGTATGTCAAATGAGTATTAAAACAATCATTGTTTCGCGATCGAAACTTGGCCCGCTGGAACTACTTATATACAACTGAAATAATGATATCCATGCCTCTGCAAGTTAATATTTGATAACAGAATTAAATCGGTAAAGAATTTCTACTTATACCAAAACACACGCGCGCGAAGCAGTGGACAAATTCTGATGTAGCAATACATGGAAATTATTTTGAATTTTTTTTTTTTTTTTTTTTTTAGTCTCTTATTTGTGGGGGGAGGAGGAGTGGGAGGAGGTGAGAACTAGCTTGAAAAAGATTTTTGAGAGTGTGTTTATTGATTTGTTTTATGGTCAATAAAATAGATTTTCCTGTGAAATTTCATCACAATCGGCGGAGAGTCATGATGAAAATGTAGTAAGGGTAAAGTTTTTCTAATTTTGGACAAGGAACCCAGAAAAAGAATCTTTTATATTTACGGCCGCTTTCCGAGTCACCTTTTTCGGATTAACGTGTTCTTTTGGCAGAAGTGTGAGGGGTGCATACCACTTGTTCTTACTCTGCATACTTCACTTGGACGCATTATAACGGCCCTCAAAACCAGACCTTTAATGAAATTGCATTTTAAGAACTGTTTGTAGCAAGCTGGCAGTTGACTAAATATGGTTTTGTATATTTTTCTTGCAATTAATTGAGAATTTGTGTAAATGAACATTGTTCTATGAGAAGAAACTACGTAAATACTACTTAATATGTTCAAAGACAGTACTCTGTACGTAACATTGATTAGAAGTTCTAACTATTGAAGTGAGCTATGATGTTTATAGGACAATTTGCGACAGTTTGGACTGATTTATGTGGATAATTTTGTGTTAAATATTTTTGTGATTTCTGTTAATTTCATGATTTTGTATTAATTCTGATTGTTTTAATATGATTTTAATTGTTTAAGGATCGTTAGAATTCCCGAAACGTCTGTCAGAAGTCTTTAAATTATCCTGGAATTTTCTGTGAAACCTATATAAGTGATCGGCAGAAACGAGTTTCAGTATTCAAAGTATTGTGCTACTTCAGTTTGTTACAAAAAATAAAACGAAGGACAGCTATAATGTGATATCAGAAGGAAAAGCAATCAGTGAAAGCAGTTTCACAAAATTCCTGGGTGTATATATAGATAACAAATTGAACTGGAAACAACATAGTCAACAACTTCTTAAAAAACTGAATTCTGCAAGATTTTCACTGAGGGTAATATCTAGCATAGCTAATATAGAAACCAGAAAGTTAGTATATTTTGCATATTTTCTTTCACTGCTCACATATGGCATCTCATTCTGGGGAAACTTGTCACTACACAGAGGGTATTTAAATTGCAAAAGCGTGCTATAAGAACTATTTGTGGAGCAAGCCCACAGACGTCGTGCAGAAATCTATTTAAAAACCTGGGTGTACTAACAATGCCAGCACAGTATATATACTCCGTACTATCATTTTTAGTGGAAAATCCTGAACACTTCAATCTTAATGCTGACATACATAGCCATAATACTAGGGAAAAATATAATATTCAGAAGGATTAAAAATCGCTGTCAATTGTACAGAAAGGGTTAGCATTTACTGGAGCTTCCTTATTCAATGTCTTACCAATAGAAATTAAATGTTATCTACAAAAACCCAACTACTTTAAGTCTAAACTGAAAGAGTTTCTGCTTCAGAACCCATTTTACTCTGTGAAAGGATTTTCTTCTTGGAATTTGGTAACTAAGAATGACTGATAAAATAGTATGTGTGGTGTATGGAAAGGGAAGGTGACAAAGTTGTCCACAATTACTAAAATGATATATGTTTTTTTTCTTTCTGTTGAAACTTTTGACAAATGAAGTAATTACACTGTTTACAAAATTTCACTCATATATAGTAACTCAAAAACTGCTGTGAAAAATTATCATACTTACAGGTTTTTAAGTAATTGACAGCTTATGAGTTGGTAATATAATTGATATTGTTAATAGGTGTGTGTACTGTTTCACATAAATAGCAAGTAACATGATATAATATGTAGTCACAAATTACAGTGAAACTTATCATGGTAACTGGTTGGTAAGAAAATAATTGGTTATTAGATGCTGGTAACAAGTGTATACACTGTTCCACATAATAAATATATTAATTAACTCGGGATTGTATGTGTAGATTACAGGAGATATTGGTTATACTAATGGGTTGTAGCTAACTTGTCAATATATAATAATATTATCAATTATACAGTAATATTGACATTATTACACATCCCCGATATTATTCTCACATGGGATCAAAGTGAACATATCTATCTATCTATCTATCTAGTTGTCTAAACGTTATAATCGCTGGATCATCTGTTTACATTTGCACCTAGTATCTTTGAAGTCTGATGTTTTAAAGGAAAATAAACAAGTTTTAATCTGAATCTTCTTGGACTCGTTATTTCATTTAAAACAAACGAGATAGCTATCAGAATCCTCATAATTGCTGATCAGACTTTGTGTGGAACTCACAATCAAGACACAGGTCCTCCTCCAGAAATATAAAATAGATAAATACAGAATAAATAGAAAAAACGTTAGAACATGACATCAGAAGGGGTTTATTCATTATGGTATGTGCCTAGGATTGAAGTACAGGAATAAAACTCGGAAGTTCCAATGTAACATATGGCTTGTCCATCAGAACAAGATGATCCATCTATGCAAGACCTACTCAAGAAAACAATTATTATCTTGTAGTTAAATTCCCATTACTTTCACAAAGTTCATTTATAAATTTTACAACTGAATATGTATATATTACTGTAATACTTGTAATTAATCCAGGCTCATTACTTGTAAATAATCAGTTTACTGGCTGTGTGGTTTATACCAATTGTCTTTAAAATAAAAATATCTGTTATATTTAATGAAATTCATGCAAGTTAGATACATTCAATTAAATGTTCATTGTGAATATCATAAATTTTCCATATGTCTTAAATATCATTAATACATTAACGTTAGTAACAATTTTTTATTTCTCGTACCTTGTGTAATTTTATTAGTTGATTACAAAAGAGATCATAAGTAAGTGACTTTAAAAAGTCGTTTATTTGCTTTCCCATTATGCTGTGGGCCAAAATTTATACTGTTGAACAACTGACCAAATTTATTCATCTACAGTAGCCTACTGTGTGCATCAGCCATTGTATATAGATAGTAATGGTACCACACGAAATAAGGAAAATTAAAGGCTAGTAATAGTTTAGGCAATGGTAATAGTCATGTTGTGTTTCTGAATAAGGCAAACGGCTTAATATCTTATTTTAGCACCATATATTTCACAATGCATAAAAAATCTAACCTTGAGGATTGAAGAATCCTGTCATCCAGAATGAGACAGGCCGCTTTGTCCAAATCCACGAAGAAAACTGAGCATTCCTTTCTAATAGCTCTGTAAACCAAAATCCAATGGTAGAAGAAGCCCACGATACACGTTTCCACAAAGCAGGAATCCGGGCATCATATATGTTGTCCAGAGCATCCCTCAGTGCCTATAGTCATTTAATTTTATAATTCAGAATTTTACATAAACATCAGGAACAATTATATATTAAATATGTATGATGAGTGAAACTGTCAACAGTGATGAATGCAGACAAGTAAAACTACACAAATAAGCCTCAGTGTAGATGGCTTCCGATTTAAAAACATATGAATGTATATATAATGTTTAAATCTTTAAATGAAATTTTTATTAAATAAATCATTTTTCTATTTTTATAATGTGGCAGTGTCCTAAATCCTACATAATTATTATGACAATAAGACTCAAGAAAATCATCCAAGATAATGTGAATACAAATAATCCAAAGAGTATGTTGGCTGTGGTGGTACAAAGTACACGAAAAACATATATAAATAAAATTTTGAATCATCTCTTAATCTTATACATTTCGGAATTTTGATCGCTTCATTGTAGAAATATGTTTGAACATCTAAATCAAAGTTACACAATTTCAATAACCATTTAGTCAAAACAGGATCATCATTTGCCCTCGTATTTTGAGTCGACTTATGAATTATAACATGAGACCATAAGGGCGATCGTTTAACTATTTTTGACGATGGCTTTTGTACTGAAGGAAATCTCCACCGAACGGAATTATTTTACCTCCATGTTGTCATGTTTTTTAAACTGTCAACACATGGCGTCTTCTACATTCTTCAAAGTATGTATTTTATTATTATTATTATAGCATTTAGCCTTTGGCTAATCTTGCCAGGAACAGAAGGTAGGGGTACTAGGTTTTTAGTTTTATTTTATTACTATCACTATATATTAAACTTTTGGTGTTTGCGATGTACTTGTATATGCTGTTGACCACTCTTGTGTCTGGATCTGAAAGATTAGTCATTAGGGATATTATGTATGAAATTTTGAAGGATTTTCTTATTAGTTCTTTTCTGATTTCATTGTATTCATCACATCTAAGAATGTAATGGTATATATCTTCTACTGCATCACATCTTATACAGTACGGCGACTCAACGATTTTCATTATGTGCTTTTTACCATTTAATATGGGCGTGTCCTGTGCGTAATTTGTTGATCAGGGCAATCTTTTTCCTGCTTAAATCTTTTGTTGCATACCATGGCTTCTTGTTGATCTTATTACTTATTGCCCGACGCCATATTCCTTTGTTGTTTTCCCATTTCTCTTCCCATTCATGCCTTATCAGGTTGGATGCACAGTATCTATAATCTGTGTATGGAGTGGCCGTGTCCAGTTTTCCAGTGACTACTAGTTGTTCTTTTGCTGCCCTGTCAGCCCTTTCATTACCATGTAATCCCACGTGGCTTGGCACCCATTGTAGCCTTACATCTATGTCCTTTGTTGTCAGTTTATCTATCTTTCTAGCTACTTCGTATGCAAGATAATTTTTGCTCTTGCCTTTGGGGATCCCCAGGATTGTCTGTAATGCGCTTCTTGAATCAGAGCAGATGGCCACTTTCTTCAAATCTGTCTTGGATATATCGTAATCCTTTAAGAATAGCAAATAGTTTAGCTGAGAAGCTCGAAAATTGATCTGGTAAGCGGAATGCTTCGATGATGTCGCCCGGCGGGTAAACATAGCCGGCTGCACAGGCTTGCTCCCCCGCCTTTGATCCTTCTGTGAATATTTGGGACCAGCCATTCCACCTAGTGTTTATTATTTCCATCGTATTTTGTATTGCTTCTTCCGGACTGCAGTGTTTCCTCTCTGTCAGATTTAATGTGTGGGTTGGATATATGGTTCATCCTCAGAGTACAGGTCATCAATTTCTGTTGTGTGGGTATTCCATTGATTTGTTAATTTCCAGTAGTTTTCTTTGCATCTCGTGTGCTAAAATCTGTACTGTCACCAGTTCATTACGATCACACGGAATTGTATTTTTATAACTTAAAATATACACAAAGTACTAAGCATGAGAGTCAAACGAAATCGTTTGATATTCTTACCGAAAACAGACGATAGCATAAGTTTGATTTTTGCTGGTCGTACTACTACAGTATTTCGTTCTCTACCAGACGATATTATACTGGTAAAGACCAGTATTGCAAACGAAATCCGACTATCAGGCTTTCATTACATTTTAGTTTACCGAGAGTGGTGGTGTAACGGTTAGCGTTCTAGCCTCGCATTCGGGAGTGCGCGGGTTCGAATCCCCGTCCAGGCATCCAGATTTGGGTTTTCCATGGTTTCCCCAAATCACTCCAGGCGATGCTTCCTTCAAAAGTCCATGGCCGAATTCCTTCCCGTTCTTTGTACCAGTCCCATCCCGCCTCTAATGACCTCTACGTCGACGAGGCGTAAAGTAATAAGTAAAAAAAAAAAAAAGTATATAGTAATTTCAGCGTGATTTCTGCTTTAGAAACGCGCACAAGGTGCTGTAATGATCATATATACTTTCTCTCACTTTCACATCACCACATCTGGAAAGAAGGCTACTGGTCAACTCCTTGAAACATTGTCTTCTACCAAACACTGAAGGATTTTAATTTCTTCAAAGTCTGTAATATTTTATGATTAATATGAAGAAATGGTGAATATGAAGTGCTGCCAACACACAAACAAATACACACACAAACACACAGTGAATATGCAGTAAAGCAATCAAAATGAGTAACTTGGTGAACATCAGGCTGTACACACATTATACCCTTATCATGTGTCTCACCTCTATGCATGATCAAGGTTTTAACCGAAATATTATAAACAGAGTTCGTGTTAATGTGCTTGTCATGTCCCTCCTGCCTTCATCTGTGGTAAGTAATGGATTTACTTTCGTTATACCTATATATATGTATACAAGCGTGGTCCGTTCGCTCAGGTGGTTGCGGCAGTGTGATGATTCGGGTTGTGAGGTCCTACTTCATCAGACATTGAGAAATAATAATAATAATTATACAACTTTGTATGCAATGTACGAATGTATATTTTCTTGCAAGGCCGCACAGTACTTTAGTTTGTGTAGATAAAATATTTGTTTAAAAAAACATAAAAACTGCCTTAAAAAAAAGCACTAAACATTTTAAAATAACTTTATACCTTGCTTAGGAAAAAGTAAATCTAAATGGACAATATTTTACATTACTGTCATTGAAATTTTTACATTTATTAGTTACTTTTGGAGTCGGTGCCAGCTGTTACATCGCGAAGATCGAATTACTGAACTTCTTTTGGTGTTAGAGGCGAAACGGGGAGTACGAACAAAAATTCCCAATATTTTACAGCATGTCGTGAGGCAAATAGTTTTATTGCGGGAGACCGCTTAGGGAAACAAATTAACAGTATTTTAATCTGTGGATCGGCCTTATTGGTCATCCAGGCATATATCTGTCGCTACAGTGTCAGTTGGTAGGCTGAATCTTGCAGTAAACGCTTTACAGTTAGTATAATATCGGCGTATCATCTGTATGTTTAAGTTTTGCTGAAACATATCTTTCATATTTGCTGAAACATGTTTCTAGCATTAATTGTAGGTAAGCAGTAAAATGACTTTTGTGTATTATTGTTATTCCTTATTGTTTTTATCTTTTTGTTTTTCTTGCTTTCGCTGGCACCGACTCCAAAAATAACTAATTATTGTAAAAATTTCAATGACAGTAATGTAAAATATTGTCCATTTAGATTTACTTTTTCCTAAGCAAGGTATAAAGTTATTTTAAAGTTTGTAGTGCTTTTTTTTAAAGGCGCTTTTTATGTTTTTTTAAACAATTATTTTATTTTTAAATTGTTAGTGGTATTATAGTTTGTTTTGTATTTTAAATATGCCGCAGCAGTTCCGATTTTGCGAACTTCCTGTTAGCTCAGAGGTTAAAGCGCTTGCTTTTAAAGAAGAATTCTGTCTTTATATACCCCAACAACTTCCAGAATGAGGTGAATTGGGTGTTGTGTTAAGGAATGTCAGTTTAAATTTTGGTCCAGGCTATGTT
>JARYHS010006347.1:0-74993 GCA_031002005.1 Vandiemenella viatica
TAATGAAATTTTCACGGGTGTATCGACGAATTGTGTTGTAGGAACACCATACTTCGACGGCTGCCTCCGCCGTCTTCCTCACGTGTGTAATTTCGTGTGTTTGCAATGAAATTCGGAGATACAACCTATGAGGACTTCACTGCAATCATTGCCGAGAAAGTCTCCTTTCTTACTAAAAAACGTCGTTACGCCACATAAGTAAATCTGAAATACTTGACAGTTCACTTGTTGGTGAGTAGTTTCTTCTAATAACATTGAATCAACTGTAATATCAATCAAGGTATCAGGAAATATAATAATGAATCACGCAAAAAAAGGCCAAGTCTCGTGCTTGTGCAGTGATAAAAAGTTATGAGATCTTGTTCTGAGCCAATTCTACACTTTACAGAGTATATTCACTTCACTTTGTGAAATGGAATGCTTTTCTCGGTGTTATGGAACGTTTATTTAGATTTTTTTTAAAAACTCTGGTAACTTGGCCATTAAACAAACCATATTTTTAAACTTATGTGATGTATTGTAAGGCACATAATATGACCTAAGACTCAATATTTTTCCATTTTTTATTATTTATTTAAGAATTGGTTTAGATTAAAAAACAAAAATGTAAAACCTCGAAATACACTTAAGACACGCTAAAAAGTTTTAATATCATTTTGCCAATCAAAATATTGTCAACTGTTAATTTTTATTATTTAACATTAAAAATTATTTATTAATTTAATTATTATTTAATTTATTAACGTTTTAACTAACTATGTTTTAAATATATGCGTTAAAAAACTGTTTGTACCAATCCCGCATGGATCCCGCGGGATTGGCGCAAATCCCGCGCGGATCCCGCGGGATTGAAAACACTGCGGGATTGCAATCCTTACTCCCAAGGCCATATGATTTACTTTATCCGGATATCTCAGTGAAATTAAATCATCATACATTTTCCTTCAACATCTTTCCATAAGGAATTAAGACAGCAAATATCAGATAATTATGGAACTGCAAGCTGATGAAAAAAATAAAAGCTGAGTGACATAGTGATTTTTTTTTTTTTTAGTTTTAACAATATTGCAGAATTCTGTACCTCCTTTTGGTTTAACCTAGAGAAAACTTGCAGTGCTAATAGTGAAATCATATATCACACAAAGAGAAGATTTAATCAAATTAAATTAATCGCAAAAAATAAATGTTAAGAACTGGAGAATAAATAATATCATAACTTGAGGAACATTTGGAAGTTTCTGCTGTCAGCAGTGTTGACAATTCTGGGAAATATTAGGATAAAATGTGAGTACGAAGATCAAATCATTACTTCCATTTCCACGTTTAGACTGCTGTTCATTAAAAGAAGAAAACGTTTTTAACGATGCTTCTGATTATTGGATATTGTACATGTTACACAATACATGGTACGGGCATTAGGGAAGAAAACTTGAAATAATTGAAGGAGCGTTTTAATACTGGGGAAGACTAATGAAAATATTTTACATTAATGATGTAATAATTCCATTTGGTCACAATGGCCTGGTGACAGGGTTTCTTTTGGTTGCGCATTCCGCCCATATCGTAGCCGCTTTCACCTAACGCGGTAGTCTTAACGGGACCATGGGACCTACAGTTTAAAGTGGAATCGGAACTACGGAAACGTTCTGGCGTACTTCACATTACACAGCATGCTATGACAAGGGTGAACGTGAGGTTAAAGGCCTGTGAAAATCCCCGCCGAGTGAGGGATTCGAACCGGGGATCCTTCGATCCCCAGTCAGGCACCGTAACCACTGAGCCACCAGACCTCTATGTTTTGTATAATATGTATAGTATTTTCAGAATCAATTAATTATTTCTGTAACTAATGGAGAAGAGACTAGGTATTTCAAATAAGATGGCAGTCTTCCGGCGAAGTTTTTAAGGGAGAAAGGTACTGTTCACCTCCTTTTTTCTCCACGTATAGCAGCTCTAGGTTCTTAGAGGGGCAGACTCCTGACAATCCAAAAACATAAAATAAGCCATTAACGGGGAATGTGTCACTTCAAATACAGGCAACGGGTAAACGAGGTCAGATTAGAGGCCACAGAGGTGAATATCTGTAATCTTAGAAGCTGGAGGGGCTACTGTCTAGCTATCGCCTGTAGGCTTTCTTGTTCTTATGGTGCCATACCCGATACCGGGCTTTGGCGGTTACCACGGGAGCTGTGCCCTTTCGATGGGAACTTTCTTGGGAAGCTGAATTGATGTTGTTCCCCGTTGCATTCCCCAGGTCATGCTCGTATTTGTTATTGTATGTGTGAATGACTCTGATAGTGTATGAGTTCAGTGTAGAGTGTTGTTGAATGAGAAAATGGAGAGGCCTACTCTTCCCAAAGACAGCAGGAGTCCAAGTACCCATACGACGAACGAATCGACATCAACAGTGACGTATGTATGCTCTCACTCCATAGGCACTGCGGAGAGGTTTGGGATTTAACCCAGGACTTTGGTGCACAATCTGGTGATTAGGAATTGTGCACCACCACCACATCTGCTACCCTGCAGGCCAAGTCCTGATGATGAAAATCTCATCCACCACCAGCAAACCTCGTGTCAAAGCAGTACACCATCACGTAACAATATGTTAAGCAAGCTGACTGGAACAAGCTGGGGAGCTAACCCAACCGACATCCGCATCTCTGCCTTAGCATTGTGCTACTCCGCAAGAGAGTATGCCTGTCCTGTGTGGTAAAAATCAAGTCATACTAAGATAGTGGATATTGCGCCCCACATAACACGCCGATTTATCACAGGACGCCTCAGAACGTGTGGCAAAAGTGGTTGCATATCCCACTGGAGACATTCGACGGGAAGTTGCTACCAAGGAAGAAGACACTCAACATCCCCCACATGTTTACGCAACAGTCGCATCTTGATTTTAGTCCCTATCAAGATCAACGCCACTGAAGATAACACTAAGCAGTGAAAGAATATCGGCCTGGGAGAAAAGAGTGTGACACGTCACATACTGGGTAAAGCCAAAAGGGAATCTACCACCTGAGTCTGAACTACCATGGGCCATACGGAAGTCGTTGAACAGACCTCGAGTTGGAATTGACCGCTGCAAAAGTACTCCGCTTCATGGGGATACCTGGGAGAACAGCCAAATAGCACAAGTTCCTGCGGCGAGATGCAAAGTATGGTATATTTGTTGTCATACCCACAACTCTGAATAAATGTATCTCAGTCGACCTTCAATCAGCTAGTGACAAAGTCATCTCATTGGCTGAAAAACTACCTTGTTTCTGATGCTGCGATCGATACGAAAACTGAGTGGCAAAGCTGCTGTTGGCTCTTTAAAATAATTGGGTTGATTGGTGTTAGTACAAAGGATTGGGTGAGGTGCCACCCCCTACCCCAATTGCATTCGGCTGTTCGCTGTCGGTAGATGAGACTAGATAACAGTTTGCAAGTATTCATCGCTAGCAGATGGCAGGCATGAGTCAACCAGGTCAGAGTATTTAAAAGTTCTACAGTAGCAAATTTGTAATGGTTTTTTTGGTTAGTTCAGTTAGAAGGGTTTGTTGCGAACGAAAACGTCTCTCGTAATGTTCCACTACGTAATTATTACTTAAACAATATTGTGAACTGTATCATTCATCTATAAAGTCATGCGATCCGAATAAATTAGCTCTGTTTGAAGTTGAAACTTTTGAATTTATTTTATAGGTAACCGGCCAGTTGATGTTAGTTTCTCATTGTTTGTCGGCACGAACTATTTCGATCTTTGAAACAATCGCATTATAAGTTGGAATTAGTCTTACCGAAACTAATCTCGAGACCGAAAAGAGATCTCCAAAATTCCTGTTTCAAATGTTTTCAAAGTAATTTTTTTTCATTTTTAGTTTTCGTTTTCTGTTTAATAAAGCCACTATTTGCCTTGATCAATAATTAGAACGTATTGAAAGCCAGAATGTTAAGATATTTTTTTTTTTTTTTTTTTTTTTTTTTTTTTAAGCCGTTTGAATATACTAACCAAGGATACGAGACTTCTCCATTGACATCAAACAGAGTGGCATACGCCTCAAATATTCTCCAAAATGTCTTATAATAGCTATTTCAGCGAAGCTATCAGATAATAATGTATTTAGAGTTGAATAAAGTAATGCATTTCTATGGCCTGGAGAAGTTTTCGTTAGCCACAAGAATAATATAGGAGGTTGAGAAACGCTCATGAATTCGAAGAAAAGTTTAAATCCTGATTCCTACATTTGTCTTGTATACAAGCACTGCCGTATCGATAGTAATTATAACCTAATGATTTTTTTCTGATTTTACGGCTCGTCGACCTCTAGGTCATTAAAGTGGTCATTAGAGGGAGGAGGGAGGAGGGGGGAGGAGCGTGAGGAAATTCGGCCATGTCCTTGAATAATCTGGAGAAAACATGGACACACAAGATATGGATAGTAATAATTCCGTGTGGTCGTAACGACCTGGTGACAGGCTTTCTATTATCTGCCCATTCCGCCCCTCTCGTAGCCACCTTAACCTAACCCGATAGTCCTTCCGGCTACAGGAGACCTACAGTTTAAGGTGGAATCTGAACCACAGAAACTATCTGACGTTCTTCACATTACACAGCAAGCTGTGCCAGAGGTGAAGGTCGAGTTAAGGGCCTACGAAAATCCCCACCGAGACGGGGAGTCGAACCGGTGACCTTTCAATCCCTAGTCAGACAAGTTATTCTCTGAGCCATCAGACCGCATTGAACTTGTGCAAGGGGATCTGAGCCCGCTTCCTCCGGAATGTCAGACTCGAGGGTTACCACTCCAGTTATGCTTGGTATAACTTACAGAGAAGAAGAGAGATGGCATTGTGTTTGTCACATCGGGACTTTATATTTAGTTTTTGACTTACAACGGAAGTGAAAGGACCGCGATCTAAAGGTAGTACTGAGTGGCTGAATCGCGTATTCATTTTTGGTGGCCAGTGAATGATCAGAATATTTGTTCACAGACTGATATATCTGGAGAACTAAAACTAACAAATCAAAACTGACCGCGTGACATGTGACTCTGAAGGTGAACAATTCATTTCCACTAGTAATTGTTAGAATTATTATGTGAAGCGACTCTTGTGTAATGTTTTCCTCACTTGGGAGTAAATGAGATGAGTCTCTCCTTGGACTGTAACGTTATTCGCTAGAATTCGTGAAATCGTTGACTTCACATGACCGCACGAGAAGTTAAAATGGCCCGATATTATAACGTCATGATTGCGTGGGAAAATCTAATATTTGCGATCGTCAAATATAAATTGTGTCCACGCTGACTTGAAAACGGTTTCTTTTATTTTATAACAAAAGCAGTCATGTCCACAACTGAATAGCGACGTATTTAATGTTTTTGTTGTTACTATTCGGGGTCACCTGTGGCACCGTTTGTTACAATTTAAAATCATTATCATGATTGACATATAATTAATAACAATTACCTACGCTTTGGAAATCTTTATTTGACATCAAATATTACATTGGCGGGAATTAAAAGTTATACGCCCAGACAGGATTGGTGGCATTTTAGGAAACTTTGTAGATATAACCAGATTCATACCCAGGACTGATATAACAAATTTAAATGGATCAGGCTAAGTTTATTACCTTTAGATACAGTTGTCAGTACGAAGTTCCCCCATGGTGAGCATATATACATTCGCCGATCCTTACCGGCATTGAATTAAAAAATGTTTGAATGTCTTCTTAGGGTATGACTGCGTCTGCATGATTTGTGCCGTCAGTTGTAGCACACTTTCTGCTGGTTGACCATGTTACGTAATGAGTCTACTTCTGGCATCCCAGAAATGCTCTCTTGGGGACAAATCTGGGGACCGTGCTGTCCAAATTGCAAGGTTTGTGTTGTGATGACCACAGTATGACGGCGGGCATTATCCTGTTTGAAGATGCGATTCGGATGGTGGACTTGAAGGGTATCACAATAGGGTGGAGCACACTGTCCACCTAGTGGTAGGCTGTTATTGTGTTTTCAACAACAACAAACTCAGTCCTGCTGTGGAAACTGATTGCACCCAAACCATGACGCCAGTGGCTGGTCCTGGGTGACGTTCTGAAATCACAGCAGGGTAAACCGTTTCTCCACTACGCCTGTTGTTGTCAGTTATCATTTTGCCACAGACAGAATCGAGATTCGTCTCGAACAAATGTACGCCATTCACGTGTCCATTTGCTTTTTGCATTACATCAGCCTAGACCAGGGGTGGCCAAACCGCGGCTCGCGGGCTGCATGCGACCCGCCTTGAACATTTTTCGAGCCCGCGAGATTCATCACACTTTTACAACATATATTTATTTTATGATGGCCAAAGTAGTGAAAACCAATGTATTAAAGAAATAAATTATTTCTGCATCCATATATTCAAAAATTAACTGTCGAAATTATGTGAAAAACTATCTTTGATTTAAAAATAATATTCTTGCGAATATATAATTTCAAATGCGGCCCGCATAGGTATGATGCATTTCCAAAGTGGCCCGCAAGATCATTTGAGTTGGCCACCCCTAGCCTAGACGATGCTGGCAATGAAATAAGGATATGGAACACATTGCACAGGGGTCAGAGAGTGTAATCAAGCTTCAAGCAATTAGTTTTCAATCATTCTCTTGTAACCACTGCTTGGGTCTGACCTACAGTCGTCCGTCTGTCAGCTGCCCACACAATTTCGCGGTATTCATGCTGCCCTTGTCCTTCTGTATGAACCTGTGTCTGATCTATTAGTACTAGAACCTTCTTTCATACACTGTGTAAGAAATCTGTATTGCACTACGGCAAATCCTTTGGGAGATTTCACAATATGAGGCACCCATTTCAAACATGCCAATGCTTCGAACTCGCGTGATTAATTGTCGCCCCCCTAAGCAATCGAGATGGCTCTGTCTCCCTAGTTTCCGCGCTCAGTCAGTTCTCTGGGGAGTTGATCCCGGACGCCTTGCGTTTGCGGGGAGTTTCGATCGGATGATCACGACCAGTGGAATTGAAACCAGTAGTTGGGAGAAGGCTTGTTGGGACTCTGAAAGAAAAAATTCTAGGCAGCCAGAAGGGCAGAATGAAATGAAATAAAACGTCACGAGGTGGTGAATGTATGTCATGTTAATTCAGTGATTACAAAATCCAATCAAATTTCCAAAGAACTTGACAATATGAGCACACTTATCTGTATGACGTTGCACCCTGCCTGATGATGCATGAATTGGGTTGGGTGGAAGGGTGTAATAAAGCCTTTGTACTCTCTCCTGACGCAAGCTTTCTCACAGCTGTATTAACTTGTCCTTTTTTGTCATGGATGCTGGGACTGAGACGAAGTTGACGTCTTAGCTAGTCCTACACATGTTCCACTGGGGACAGATCTAGGGATCTTGCTGGCCACGGGAGTACCTCAACATCACGCAGACAGTTCATAGAGACACGTGCCGAATGTGAACAAGCACTGCCATGTAGAAATATGACACCACAATACTGTCGCATGAGTTCTTATAATAATCGTTACGTACTGTTGTGCTGACAGAGTTCCCACAATCACTACCAGCCGTGACCCGAAGTCATATCCGATGGCTCTCCACTGAATGACACCAGGAGTAACACCGTTTTGCCTCACCAAAACACTGGAAAAATGGTACCTCTCCCCATGTCACCGTCATTCTCACTGACGATGGTCATATGAGGTAGTGCAGAATAGCTGAACACGTGACAATATCAAAAGCCACCATTCATTTTTAAATATTTTTTTATAAGTTTTTATTTAATTAATTCTATGTGTTTATGAATAATTGTATGTGAATTGATGTGTATACTGAAGGATTCTACAAAAACAGTAGTATTGTACTCTTTGAGGAATACAATGAGCTAATATCATTCGGGAGGACGGCGGTTCGAATCCCCGTCCGAGCATCCAGATTTGGGTTTTCCATTTTTTCTCAAATCACTCCAGGCAAGTGCCGGGATGCTTCCTTAAAAAGGCCATGGCCGAATTCCTTCCCATTCCTTGCCCCCATCCTTTCCCGTCTCTAAAGACCTCGCTGTTGAGAGACGTAAAGCAGTTTAAAAAAAAAGCTAATATCGATAAGTTGTATTAAGATCATTGGTGGTATCGATTGCAAACAACTGAATACAGAAGGTCGAGAGCCAATTGAAGCAAGGGACGCATGAGTGTCAGTAGCTTCGTATTATAGATAGTTTATAACTTTGTAATTTGTATTTGTAGCTTTTCAACAAGTGCTGTTAGGAATGTTTAAATATTGAATTTGCTAACAACTTTAGTTCAGAATAAATCGAGTGGTTCTTTTGGAACAGTAATTATCATTTCGTCACAACAATAGCTCCCATCATTTTTGGCAAATCTAAATTAATCAACCATTTTTACGAGTAAATGATCAGCAGCTTGAATGAGTTCGCGATGAGATGGGCCTTCTCATTCATATCACGCTGTATTATCCTGTATAGTGTAAATGTTATTAAATTATCTAATTCTTTGGGAGATTCGTGATTTTCGGCAGATAATTATGCACATCAGTTTTGGAAAGCTCAGAAATAGCGAACACCTACTAGGATCTTCAATGCATCAGAGAAATTTACAATTTAATGACCTCTACTTGTTGAGTCATTAACGGCTCTTTTTTCTTGTCATCTGTCTTTCGATTGGTTTGATGCAGTCCTCCATCCCTTCCTATCTTCTGCTACACTCCTCATCTCTAAATACACCTTACAACCCACGTCCTCAACTACCTGCTTCATATATTCGAATCTTTGCCTTCCTCTACATTTATTACCATCGACTAGTCCCTCCACTAACAAATTAACCAATCCAGCATGTCTCAAAATAAGACCTACCAGTCTGTCACTAGCTTATAAACACAACATAGAGTGTATCTCCGGTTCAATGATGAATCGCAGTTCTATACTACGTCGGATGACTTTCGTCGGCAGATATGGCGATTACCTGAGTATAATTCCCATTCTTTCAGTGTTTCCGAATGGAAAATATGGTAAGTTAGGTGAACGGATTGCAACATTTCTAGTCGACAGGGTCATATCTGCAAAGTTAAAAATGGATTTAGGTATCAAAAGAAGAATAAGACGACGAGTGATATTCTTCCTTTAATGCTTATATTTGTCGGTTTGTCGTCAACTGGCGTTCTCGCTGAAGAGATCGCGACAGTCGCAAAAGCTATCAGAGCTGCTAAATAGACGAAGAAGATGTTGTCTGGAAAAAAAAAAACCTCACAAGGAAATAATGGTGGCATTTGCAATGTGGGTCAATGGTCTACATTTGAAATCTTACCATAAGGGTGGATAGGGTTTACACAAAAAAAAAAAAAAAAAAAAAAAAAAAAAAAAAAAAAAAAAAAAAAAAAAAAAGTCGGTGAGACCACTGACAGATGAGGACATACACAGATATTCAAATTGCATACTGCATTTCCGTGAAATATTCAAACGCGATTCTTTTCAAAATAAGACTCCTGGGCTTAAATCTGAAATTGTGACGTGGGATAGCAGTGATGATACTGGATCCAATTGGGTCGTAGATCAAGGACAGGAGAGGCCTAATTTAGTATTTTGATAGTTTTATTGATTTTCAACAAGTGTTAAAATTGCAAAGGTACTTTTAAGGGAATTGTTTACTCTTCAATGTGGAGCTACACAAGAAATCTGGCACAAACGTTTGTTGGCATTGGTGTTTTAAGTTGCAAGATGAAAATGCATGTTATCAGAATAGCACAGAATTTGGTCAGAGTAAAACATACGCACAAATATAGACGAGACCAAACGTAAATATTATTACTCGACGAACAAGGTGATCGATATACCAGATCCACAAATTCCTACTTTATTGTTAACTTTGAAAAGTATTTGAGCCAACATATTAATAACAAGGAATGTATCTTTAGGACGAACAACAGTTCACTCGAGTGTAAGATACAGACACCGGTAAAACTCTACGCTCTAAGCCAAATACTACTAGGCCACTGCTCGGATGTTCGAAATGCATGTTAAAACTCAGTATTAAGTATTATTCCTTGGACGACACAGTACAGATTTTCAAAGTCAGTGCCATATGTATAGAGTGTAGTATTTGTACGATTAACTGCATCAACGGTAAAGATGTAAAAACATTTAACAAGTGTTTCTCAACAATACCGCCAGCCTACAAAATTGTTGAAGTATCCGCTATTGTCATCTGTCCGTTGTCACAGTAAAGACGCTCCAAAATATCTTATTAGAGTTTTAGATAACGATAGTGAACTTGTAGATTTCAGAGGTGAAATAATTGAGATATCTATTGATTAATATAAATTTTTATAACTTCAGAATTCGGTAAAATAATTTTTCATGTTTTTAGTAAAGAAACGATCAATTAATTGTGAATAAATTCATGAAATTGTGAACCCTTTTTTATTATTTTGAATTGATTATAAGTTTTGTATCTTATTAAGACACAATTCGTTTCACTCTGCTGACCTGTAACGCATGGTCAAAATGTAACATCAGCCGCCAATACATCAATACAATTCAAGGCACAATAACGCAGGATTCTTAAATTAATTTTTTAATTGTTTTTGATCTTCCTGATGGCGTATTGTCGGTCCATCCTCAAATTTTTTGTCTTTATAGATTATTTGTTAGAAATTATTTGACAGATAACTCCCGTAATGTGTAGGGAA
Organism: Vandiemenella viatica; assembly: GCA_031002005.1. Taxonomy (NCBI): domain Eukaryota; kingdom Metazoa; phylum Arthropoda; class Insecta; order Orthoptera; family Morabidae; genus Vandiemenella; species Vandiemenella viatica. Next base: position 10,697 of record JARYHS010006347.1, read on the forward strand.
AAATCAAACTAATTCGTTTCCAGGCATTCTTCTTCAAGCAGATGCTAATTAAAGGCAGTTACAGTTCTTTGATATCTTGAGTATCCATGAATACAGTAACAATTTATGCAGTTTTCTATTAAATTCGAACTCATTCTTGGCAACAGGTAAGAATTAGTTATTAGCTGCAATGTGAATTACTATTGGCACTATGAGAATATCAATCGGAATTTCTGCTGCCTAGGTGCTTTGCGGTATGTAAAAGGTTTCATGTCACAGTTTTCTTCGTCTCAGGCATTCTATTTTCGCATGTAATCGATGAACATATCAATCTGAATATTTCATCTTTATTAGGGCAATTTTGAATTAGAGTAAAGATTGATGTGCTTCTAACACTATAATGTGACGCTTGCGCCACATTCTATGACGTATTTTATTATATTAATGACAATGTATAAGACTGATTTTTCGTAAAAGCTTTGGCGACCATTATTATTTTTTCTTTAGATAATTTTTTTTAAATAGCATACGCATAATTGTAAGGAGCGCTGTGACGCTAATATAAAATATTCAGTTTATTTTAATACAATTGATAAATAGCATTTGATGCAGCGATATTCAGTTTTGTGATGGCTTCACTAGAAACGTGTCCTTGAGAATACAATGACCTGGAGATGCCGTTACTCTGCCGGGACAGTCCGACGCCGCTATGTATGGGGTGGGTTGGTTTTTTCTGCTCCTGCAAATTCCTGAAGGAACTTAAAAGAGGTCTAAGCAGTGGTCAAGAGGAAAGTCATTGAGCCTGACGGGAAAATAACAAACCAGGCCGAACGTGGTGGATCCCATGCCACATGTGTGATCGCGAATGAAATGTCAGTGAACTACCATGGACCTCAGGACGCCCAGCCACGAGCCTGATATTCTTGGATTGTCTGTCTGACATGTACCTCCGAGACTCCGAGAGCGGAGCCAAAGCTTACGCGAGAGATGGAAGAAGTGATGAGCTCACTCAGTTGAGGGACCTTTATCCCGACGTCTGACTCTGGTGCGGGACTCTCATCCTGCAGTCTGATTCAAATTCGATTCAGATTCGACTTCTGGTATAAACTTCTGGTATTGAAGCGTGAAGCTGCCTCCCATTCCTACTTGCATCCTGAGTCGAATGCTGGTGCGACATTTGCACAATGACAGAGTCCATAACGCTGATGTGAGCGTTACTTAGACCTATCTTGACTGCAGCTGTGTTGTGAGGCACAGGTTTCACACTCCGTGGGCTCACCTTCAATCATCGCCGGCTTCAGACGCAGCTGCTATGGTAAAGTGTTACATCACCAAGTCCAGTGTTTGTTCATTCCATGGAACAGATATCGACCCGTAAGCGTCCCCGACATAAGAAGTATCTATTCTAACTTTAAAACTAAATCCCCACTGAGCTGACGGCATAAGTTGTCAAAACCATACGAATTGTTATGAAAACACATTTTTGCTTTTCATGACTATTTGGTACATTATCCTACAATTTTTAACTGTATATTTATCCCATGTATTGCGTCCATGGTTATTTTCATTGTTTAAAGTCACAGCGTTATTGATAACGATGTCTGATGTCATAATTTGTTAAGTACATTAATTTTCTATGACATTCCTCCTCATGTATTAATCATTTGAGTTCTAACTTCAAAATAAAATTCATTTTTTGTTTGTTTTCTCAACGGCTAATTGTATATTTAGGCGTTGCATCGTTACTTAATACAATCATGTGTTCAAATTAAAGCTGTATTCGCCTAGACATGTAATTGCATATGAATTTTGAATAAATGTAATATTGTGACAATTTTCCTGTTTATCCCGACAACGTCGATATTCTTGCTTGAAGATTTCTCGGGCGTGCAGCCGGGTTAATTGATCGCAGATGTACGAATTTTTGATGGCGTAACATGCCATCATCTACAGGTAGCGGCCACTGGTCGGTGTGAGGAGCGCAGTGCTATATTAAAAAATCGTAAAAATCATTTCGCTGTGGAATTTAAAGGAACAAGAATGTTTCCTGGTCTAGTGCACTAATTCTCCTATATACTGAAGTTTCCGTTGTATCGTAACAACTTTAAACGGGAGATTTGAGAAGTAGCTTACCACTGCTTTATATTGCCTTTCTACTATTATAATGTATCTAGGAAAGTGCTTGCCATCCTTGAATTGTTTTAATTGTGTATTAGTATTGCTTCGAAGGACTGATATTTAGAATTTTCCGAAAAAAAATGTATTTTGTCCTGGAAAACCGGATAAGCAGTAATTTTTTGTAAGAATATTTTGTCTTTTACAGTTATCAGGAGCTTTTAGGCGGAAACAGTATCTATTATATTCAAGGTTACGGATTAGTCTGTTATAGATTATTTGCTTTGACCCAGAAGAAACTACGCCTTCCTACTTCAGACCCACACATTTTTTCATCTTCGAAGGGGATAGGCTACTTCATTGAAAAAACGTTTTCTCAGGCCCAGATATTTCTGATAGTAGAACTCGTGGACAAAAATACCAATGCTACCGACAAGTAGCAGGAATCAATCGCTGCTTTGTGTATATGTATTTTACAAATTTATGACTTCGGGTTTACTGGCTTGTAATAATATAATTATATTCCGTTTACTTCTTATAGTGAGGACCGATTTCAAGCTCACTGTATCTGGAAAACAGTGTTCTCATATGATATTGTCATGACATAATGTGAGAAGAAAGAAATTCAGGATTCTGATTTTTCGAGCCTGACATTCGAGAGGAGTGCGTCCAAATCCCCCACCAGCCACTCAGGATTCGATTTTACATAACTTCCCAAAATCAATTCAGAGCCATTGCCGGCATGATTCTATGATTCCTTCAAACACTTACATCCCCCAATTCCTCTCCCACCTCTAATGGTCATCACGTTAAGGATGCGTAGATTTTTTTTTTTTTTTTAAATGGTCTATGTTTTTATTGTAATATAAATAAAAAATTCAGTATTTAGATTTTGTATCACTTTTGGCTGACTGTATGTTTTACTCAGACGGTGTTTATAAGTAGCCTATCTCCATTTCGTTGATGAAGATAAAAAAAAAACACTACCGTTTCTGATGGTCAAAATCGGTACGCTGGGCAAAGAACGCATTAAAAGAATTTCTTAGATATCTGGTTTTTTTTCATTACATTTTTTTTTTTTTTTTTTTTCTGTTCAGAATGGTCACAAACTTGTGTTCGATTACTCTGATTTGCCGTATTCTTTCCCTTAAGCACACTATTGTTTCGTGTAAAATTAGTGTTTGTTCAGAAAATAAACAGCAACATGTTCATCCCTAATGGTCGCAGTGTGGTTTTAGAGCGTACTTCAGTATACAGTGCTTTACTTGGTTTGAATTATAATAAAAATCACTACGTATTGTCAGCAAAATTAACAATTCTTATACGAAAGAACGAAGGCTTTTAAAAACAAATGTGGTAATGCATTCACGTAGAATAATTAATATTTAATCCTGATATTATAATGCACCTTAAGCGGAGTTACCGATGCTTCAATTTAATTCGTTACACGGACCTAGACTCTTATAAAATTACTAATAAGTAAAAAATTTTATGGCAGGTTATTGGCTGCTCATAAGACTGCAGAAGATTTTATGTCAGCTTAATAACTCACCATCACATGTTTTGTATTTGTAAAACACGCATGAATATTTTGAATGCAACACTTTTTCGAAGTTGACATCATGTTGTGCAACATGCACTGACAATCGAAAGCTAATGTGTGTACATGAATACAGATACGCTTTCTGGAATAGCGAAATTTAAAGACAGTTACAATGAGAATTTTAATGGCTAAAATTGTAGAACGTTCTAACGTAACAAGTAGAGTTTTGTCTAAAATGATCCTGTCACCTTTAATTATGAGTTAACAAATATGACAAAGAAATTAATTTCATTACTACTTTTATAAACCGTTCCTGCTCGGAAGTATTAAGTTTGTTTTGTAAGTCATATACAAAAATAGATTTTTTTAAAAGTTTGGCTTATTTTGCTTCTTCCTAGGCAACATAATTAAGAATAATGAAGGAAAAAAACAATTCGGTATTTTTGCTCATGTTTTAAATTCATATAATTCAATATATGCTTTTTTTCTTGTAGCCTAATATGGTCCTTATTTTGAGTTTATTTAATTCCTACATTACTTCTGCGAAAAGGAATTTTTAATAGCCGGCCTTTGGATAAAATTTGTATTTTAGCGAAAATTTACTTTTTACAAATGATATATATCTCAAGCCACCATGTGTTGTTTTTTCTTAGTTTACATCAACTAAGAAATAAATGTAAAATAAATAAAGGTGTTAGATATATCTCTAACGTTTAAAAACATTGTAGAAAGTTACTTTCGCTCCTGTTTGTTTAGCAGAATGGCGATTTTTCCTAACCGTACAAAATTGATGTTGTATTTTAAGACAATACTGAACTCATCAGTTCTTGTAGTTAAAAGTGATTAAAAAGCTGATGTTTCTTTGTTGTTAGAAGTTATTACTAATGGCATGTGCTTGTTTGGCTACCTTGAATCTTGTAAAGAATACATGTGTAAACTATAACTCATTTGTACCATCCCAGTAATTTTAGAAATACCTCTTTGTTATATCGTAGAGGTTTGGTTTGTACTGCCATTTGTGTGAAAACTTACCTGATGAAAAACTCCATTTTTATAATTTTCATTGAATTTTGCTTCCAAACTTGTCGTTCACCGTTAACATTTTCAGAGACAGTGGATATTTATTTGCACCTCTGTATTTACGAGTATAAAGGTATGATTCATTCGATGACATTCAGATACCTGCTGATTTCGCATTTCTCTAGGTGAATTGGAAAGCTTTCAGCATCTCTTTCAGCATTTATTGAAAAATAGACTGTTATTTGAAGATAAACATAAATTTTGATTTTTGTTATGGCTGATTCATTGATCGAAACTCACGAAATAATTGCATACATTTATTACTGCATTTATCAGGCTAAAAACATCCTTTTTATAAACAGTTATAGCTCAGCGTGTTATATTTTTAGACGAACACAAATCCATATTACATGAGGACAATATTTTATATTTAGTCATATTCTGAATGCGCGGATACAAGCTGATAAAGTCTTACGTGGTTATGTCTGAAGTTCAAAATATGACGTACATAACAATTTCGGTAAAACAAGGAAACAATTATTTGCAGAAATATTTGTACTAATTTTTTACGCCACGTATTACTCTAAAACTGCACTACTGCTGTTGAATATATGTTTATCGCTCTTCGTGTGTGCTGGACTGGCGGTGATGATAGAACAAGGATTATATACAAAATTTTGCTGCGAGACCATAAAATATAGATATCAAACATCTAAGATTCTTTTATTGATAGTGTAAATCGTGATATCAAAATAAGTATCTAAAATTTTGAACATCAATTTTTACACGACAAACACTTTAGACTTATTACATTAAAAATATTTTAGGTCAAGCGAATGTAGGATATTTTAATTTTATGACGTGTAAATGCGCACCGCCATGCCAGCACAGAGAAAAAGCTGAACGCTTGTACTGTATTACTCTCATGTGTGTTACTACTTGATATTTTATTCCAAGTCAGTTCCAACCATAAACACTGAGAAGGTATATATTCAGAACACACTGATGCGAGAATATCACGCATTTTAAAAGAGAAATTACTGTAATTTAAAATTCAGTAATATAAAGAGATACTGTATTCTAAGTACTTTTTATGGTAGATTGAAGCGGGGGTAGTAAAAAATAAAACAATTTATGTAATTATTATCATTATAATCATGTATTCCTACATTCTAGAGTAATACTATACCATGAATATACGGTTTCTTACATGCATCACATATGAAACCTCTGTAAATACAATGTTAAATAAGAATCAATAAATTAAATATGCGGTACTTGTGAAAAATACCAGCAAAACGGAATTATCTTGATTTCTCAGTATAACAATCTTAATAACTTGAGTTTTTGCGTTTTGGGTCCTTCGAAATTATATAGAAAGGAGGCTCCCGCCGTAGAGGCAATGCACAGTGCTTTGGTGGGGCGACAATGGTCTATTAAGGGCCCGTTTTTGTTTATTTTTTTCTAAAAAATTAACATTTTGAAGGCACTTTAGATCGGACGAGTTGGCCCAGTGTGTATCTTGAGTGAGTTTTTTTTGCCTTTATCAGGAAATATTTTTGTTTCAGAGATTTGTTTTAGTTGCCTTCAGACTATTGCAAGCACTGTATTGAGAATGTGGTTCCGTGTCAAAAATGCTATTTCAGAATTGAGAACACTGTGCCCGCTCTCTAGAGCAGCGGGGGCCTCCGGCAGTGGCGTTGGGGGGTCGCGAGGAGGGGGCGCAGCACTACTGGGCCCCCTCCCTGCCCCCCCGACAACCCACCACTCGTGTCAGCCTCCAATAAAACTGTAGAAATTAGAAACGCAACCTCAAAGTTACATTGCTCAGGTCGTCTTGCGACCTTCGATATATATTCATATGAAACAAAAAAAAGATAACAAACTTTGAAGGATGTTTCCCATAACGCTCAAAGGTTACCAACAGTTTTACATATACTACATCTCACACTCAAAAGAATGACTATTTTGCGAATTGGACTAGAAGATTGTGAAACAGCCTGTTTATGATAACGAACAAACAAATGTTTGGAAGCAACCCTGTGGGGCAGTTGCCAGTGACACGTGTTGATACTTTATTAAACCAATTGTGGAACGACCAAATGCCAGACAACGTGAGAATTGTTTTTCTTCTACAGCAAATCATCACACTAGGTATTTCCTTAAGAAAATAGAATGTAAGGCAGATTTCGGTAAAAATTACACACAATTTTACTTTGCTTAATTATTTTATCATAAAGATAAGGCGCGAAGGTGCTTCAAATAAGCTTGTACTTTTCCGTGGCAAGGTATGAACAGGGATCCTAACATTGCCGAGACCTCATTTTTTTGCTTTGGTTTGTGAAAAGATAATGTCGTTATAACACAAGTAGAAAACTTTGCCAAATCTGTTTTTCTAAGTATCGCTATGTGCATGTGGATCAAAAGATGTGGGACGAAACAAATAATTGCACCCTTGTAACTGAAACTTTTAGGGGAACGTCCAAATGGTTCGTGTGCATTTGAAAGAAAAGTAAAAAAGAGAAGTTATTGCACGGATAGTTGCTCGTCCTGTAAATTAAAACCGTCCTGTTGATCTGTGTTTGCGACTGTTAGTGTGTATAAAGGAGGGTCCGCCTGTGATGTATTACCGACGACTCCCAACAGAAAAACATTCCTCACCGCTACCACCACCTGAATAAGGGTTTGCTCCCTGTCAAATGCTACAACAACCATCGGAAAAACGGTAAAAACTACAGGGCAACAATCACATAGGAGTCAACAATGTCAGTTTCTATGGAAAGAATACAAACAAAACTTAAGTGAAATCCAGTGTCTGCACTGGCAACGTTTTCCTGCGAAAAGCGCTTAAATACGATACGAGATGGCGGCTCGTCGCCGCGTGTTCGGGGAGGGGCTTAGGGACACTGCGTAGGAATTATGCGATACTGCGATCAAAGACTCGGCCCTCTGCGAGTGAATGTACGGTACGGTACGGTACGTGTGTAGTGTTGGCTTTTGTTTGCTGACGGTCTGTTAAAACTGAGTAGTTAGTGATGACTAGATGCCAGAACTACTGAGACGCCTTTTCTTATGGTAAACAGTTGACGGCCTCAGCAATCCGGAACTTAAAGGACACTTTGGTTTCGCTTCATCTTCTCCCTCGTCACCATCTTAGGTTACATCTCCACAACTCTTATTGGATAATTTATCTCTCTTTTTTATTTATTTATATATATATATATATTTCTTATTTATATATATACTATAACTTTCCCTGAAACCCTCGTCTCTCTCTCTCTCATTGGCAGCTTGTATGTAACCTGATAGAGTGAAGCGGTCTGTCTGAAGCAGTGTCGTACTTGGGGCCCCCTGCCCGGCTCAGTGACCAGTGTGGTGTGGGTGGATTGAAACAAAGATTGCACTCATATTAGTATCTGTAAACTGCATTCGTCTGTCTGTCTGCTATTGATATGATCGGCGGGAGAACAGTGTGCTTATGTTAGTTAAAACAGGCAAATTAATCTGCCAGCTGCTACCATTGTCCAGCGTGACATGCTCACCAAACGAGTTGCACAGAAGAGTCCTGCTTTTCACATTTACTAGGAAGTCCTTTCTTCACTTTTTAGTAACTATCTCTCCACTAAACACTTTGTTTTTCAGTTTCTCGTGGTCCCTTTCCCTACCAAAAAAAAAAAAAAAAGTCGATCACTGCACTTCACCGCACAGTCTTTCTCAATGTTTGTAAGACAGAATCACGACTCATTTGCCTTCTTATGGAAATGCGCTACGAAGACGCATTTCAGACTGGTAGGAAGAGCGTGTTCTCTGTCTCCTCGTTTAACACTTTTTACCCAAAAGCAATTATAAAAATTTCAATGTAAAATTCAATTATGTATATATCACAAAATCAGTTACATCGTCGTTTAACATGAGAAGGCATAAACCCTAGCACACGCATTTGCAACTCGCCTCTCGATATAAACATTTGATTATCCTAAGAGAGACAGTATGACTAGGAAGTTGGCCACGCACAAGCTCTCATCGCTTGCAGGCGGCGGGCGTGAGATCACGTGACGTCACTACAGCTAAACGTTTGTGCTACGTGCTGCTCTGCCTCTGGTACGATAATAATTACAGTAATAACAATACAGCTTCACTCAACTTTAAAGTCAGCGAAAGGAAAACAACTTCTTCTCTCTCGTACGAACTGTTCAACTTCACACTGAAACACATCAGTCAACGACTAGCATAAATTAACAAACTGATTTCTTCTATAATGTCTCTTTGTAATCTTTGGTCATACCAATACCACAAAACTCGAGTGCGAATTACACTTCGCTCTTTTAACTTCTTTTTTTTACAAGAACATAAATCATTCTTCCACAGAATGAAAGTGAAACAGAAAGTTTTCAACGTTTTGTTTATGTACAGATGAGATGAGTCCAGCCGCCTCGTGGCAGTTGTCGAGTCAACGAAACAGTTTACAGATTGCCGTGCGAAGTGGAGTCGCGCCTTCGGAGACGGTCTTCCTTACAGGCATCGAGCGGAAGGTGGGTGCGGGGTACTTGTGAGGGCGCCTACTCCAGCTGCTCCAGGAAGTTGGGCGACTTGAAGTACTCCGGCACCGGGTCGTCTAGCCTCGAGATGATCTTGTAGATGGATTTCTTCCACGACTGTTCCGAGTCCTTGCCACCTTGGATGGCCTTGAAGAACTCTCGCAATGTCTGCTCCACAACAAACCGGAAGTTTGACGGCACCTGAACGACATAAACACAGCACATATAGATACCAGAAATTAAAAGTATACAGTTTAATAGCTACTGTGATCATCTAATGAGTGTTGTGGTTAATTTTTTTACATAAATCACTTTTCCATATTATTTTAAAAGCTTCATATCTCGGGGGGGGGGGGGGGCATTTAGAAAACGGACAGAAAATCGAAAGATCGAGCTGAGGCATTCTTGTGAAATATGTCTTAGAAAATTGTTTATCGATTAGGGAGCGTCCATAAACTACGTGACTTGAGTGAGGGGGGTAGAAAGCTATGCTGGGTTACGGGGGAAAGAGGGGGATGGATGTCCGAGGCTAAGTTACAGAACACATAATAGCATGTGAATATTTATTTCCGTTGTTTAATTATCTCCGTATGTAATTTACGATAGTCTGCAAAAGAAAAACAATACAAAATCTTTTCTGGAATCAGTAGGGGGGAGGGGGGTTCGAGGCTAAGGCCATGTCGGGATACATAGTGGGAGGGTTCACTGGAAGCCAAAATGGAGCTATTTAGTTTATGAACGCTTCCTTATTAATGTCAGTTGTAACTATACACTTATTGGTTAGTAATTTTGTCAGAGGATGAAGTCATCACGAATCATTAATTATTTGCAAATAAAATTTTTTTTTTCAAAATTAAGTGCAATGCCAAAGCAAATGCCCTAAGGGCACAATTGCGTAATATATTATATTTTGTGTGAAGCTGCATTTGTATCAAAAACATGCTAATACCCGCTACTAATTATGGGATAGCAGTTTAGGTAGGCGAGGCTTTGTGCAATTTGTACTTTCTTTAAAAATTAAATATTAAAATAAAATGAAAAAGGTCTACATAGTTTCAAGAATAACGTAAGAAAGATAAAAGCTTAATGAAATACTAGATTTTGCAGAGTTAATTTTTTTAAGGAAGAAGAATATTCAGTGTGTTTAAAAAAGGATAAAATATTTTAGGGCGTGATAGTATGCATTAAAATAAGACAAAAATGTCTGATAAAAATTGGGTCGCAAACGCATAATTTCGAAGTTAATAATAGGTCCGCAATGTGACTTCGTCCGCGGCAATACATGGCTAAACCCTTCAGCGTAAGGAATGGCGACATGCATTGAATATGTACGGGACCAGCCAAGACAGCTTCAAAGAGTGCGTGATTCCTTACTCCGAAGGGCTGAGCCATGTATTGCCGCGGACGAAGTCACATTGCGGACCTATTATTAACTCCGAAGGTATACGTTTTTGACCCAATGTTTATCAGACACTTTTGTTTTATTTTGATGCATACCTGCTAAAATATTTTACCCTTTTTTCAACACCCTGTATTTAGGTAACAGTGAAGGCCTTTGTCGTATTGTAGCCATAAATGGTGATATGTAGGCAATCCGCATGCTATTGACACTGCCTCTAAACTAGAACATTTAACCGTAAGTGCTATTACAGTTAGCTAATAATTTTCTTTTAAAATTAAAAAAAAAAAAAAAACTAAAATCCATGCATTTAATGTGTAACGATTTAGTGTTCGCGAAGTAGCGACAGTCTGGAATCATTTTGTGACTTCCGTGCCTCAAGCATCGATCGCCGTGCTGAAAACTGCTTCTTCCAATATTTAAAATGCCAAATTACACCCAGTCAGAATGCCAATTTTATTCAAGAACGAGGAAACGGGAGAGTAACGACATTGTATAAATGAACGAAATGATTTTCCGATTCTTTATCGCAAGGAATTATCGATCGTTCGTCGACTTTAGCAACAAACACTTCGATTAGTTACAAACTCTTCTTGAAGTGCTGTTGTAAAAGTAATATCTTTTGTTTTTTTTGTTTTGTTTTTTGTTGTGTCTATTTTCTGTTATTTTTTCTGTTTTTTCCCCCTTTTTATGCGGTTCAACTCTATGCAATTCTTAATGGTTTAAAATAATCTTAAACTCCGGAATGATAGGCAATCAATAATGCAGTTCGTTAACTTCTTTTTATGTATTCTCCTATGCTGGTTATGGACCATTGTTACGAACGATATATTAAAATGTAGATGTGCCATGTTTACATGCTGAAGGTGGTGCTCGTGTGTCTGCTATGCTGGAAGGATGAGGGTAATGTTTGCAGGAGATGTTACGTGTGTGCATTTCTAAGAATCTAAGAAGTAGTGCTTGGGGTTGGTGGCAGCTAGACTACATTGCAGCGTGCGTGCAGGTAGGCATATAGGAGAGTTAATGAAGATTGGCGCACCTGTGGTCCCCATACCTCTATGTGGTTGTTCCTGTTGTAGTGCAGGTTGAGGACTCGGTAGATCTCGGAGTCTGCACTCACGTGCAGGTCGTCGGCGTTCTTCACGCCCTCACTAACCGCCTGCCGGGCGTACTTCTCCATCTGGATGTAGTAGAACTCTCTGAAACACAATAAAACACATTCCTGTTTTCTCTTCGCTTTGACTTTCAGGTAAAAAGTAGACAAAACAATCTAAACGTATATAAATTTGTCCTAGAGTTCTTGCTATTAAATTATTCCATATATAGCTCCATCATTTACCTAAAATTCTTGTGACAATATCAGAAACCCAGCATACAACTTCAGTACTGATGACACAAAACTTTCATAAAGGTATGTTAACGTTTAACATTTTTTCGTATGCTAATTCATAATATTTAGTCTTTATACAATCGAAAAATATTTTCACAATAGTAAAGAGTTCAGATTGTTTTTATGAAATACTCTACAGAGTTTCGAGGATCGTCTTGTAACAATATATAATTTTTTTTGAAGTTTTCTTTTTCAATAGTTAGTGCATTCAACATTACATTTCGTTATAATATGCAGTTAAAATGTATCCAGGTATTATTATGTGACAAAGTAGTTGGATATCTAAAATCTGATTATGTGAATCTCATCTGACACATTGTTGGAGGAGGTAAGTACTGAACAGTACTTCCTCATATGTAATTTAAAAAAGTTCAGTATATAAGTTCCTAGAACAAGTTTCTCTTGTGAGTGTTAATAAAAATTTAAGTTATAAACAGTACTTGTTGATTTTATAGTTATTGAGAGGATGAGGTTCAGAAAATAGGAAGCAGTTCGGCTCATTGAAGGAACCGACCCTGCAGTCACTAAGAGCGATTTTGGAAAACCACGGAAAACCGAATCAGCTTGGCTGGTCCCAGTATCTGCTCATCTACCAGACTCGATTATTTGTGGATGGCGTGAAGGGAATTATTTTACTATATCTGTGGGAAAGTATTCGAAATCCATTATTACTAATATTTATGTATTGAAGATACGGGGATGGATCTTATCCTGTGTTTAAATGGCTGCAATAATTATGCCATAGCACTTAAGCCACATTTCCCCAATCTTACACACCTGCCAACCCAACAAACGGAGTGTGATAATTTTTACTCCGTGATTAGTGTGCTGAATTTGTTCAGTTTTGACTTCCAACCAAACGGAAGTCAAGTGGTTTGGTTGCTGGAGCTTAGTGGTGACGAGGAACATTAACGTGTCCAATAACAATGAATCAGCCCATTGTGATTTGTGTCAGACAGCATTATGCTTATTAGTCTAGCAGCAAATGGACGTTCTCAATATTGGTTATAAAGAGCGCGAGTCCAATGTTTTGAGTGAACAAGTGGCAAATGGAGACGGCGTGGAGCTCATTAGGCAAAGTGTTCACGGAAGCGTCGGCTCGCGCGATAATCAAGGTGCGAGGGAATTTCACGAAACGGTGCCATCTCCATAGTCTCGGCGCGGCCAAGAACTTGCGGACAAAGAGGCGTCAGCCTAGCGTACGCTGTACAAATAGTCCGGCGGAAGACATTATTCCGGCGAGCACAATGAGTTGTTCCGATTATAAGTAGCACTTTATACGGCGCGTAGCGAATTATCGCTGCCGAGCTGCTGCAGCAGCCAGCAGTCGTCTCTGCAGCGAATGGGCTGTAAATGGGTCCGAGGGGAGGGGGTGCCGTAGTAGGAAAAAGAGGCGCAAGGTAGATCAATAGAAGACAACGGCGCCCGCCTGAATGAGGAGCAGGAAGCAGCGATACTGCGACACGGCAGCACGTGTTAAATGGGCGCCGAGCGGCTTGGGCTAGTTAGGAAATGAATCTGGGCGCTGCGCCCGCCCATTCTCCTCTCTCGCGCACAATTGTCCGTTGAGTCGCCCGACCAAGTACAAGACGTCAACAATGAGTGCGTTGTGCGTGTCACATGTGCCGTATTGGCCCTCGGCGCAATTAGGAGCCGAGTAGTCTCTCTCCGGACTGCGCTCAGAAACCCGGCGAGTAATTTGTAAGATTGGTCCCGCACCGGCTGTTCCTTCGCAGCCCGTTGTCTGCCGAGGCACCACTAAGAAACAACACAGAGCCACCGAGGGACTGTCCGCCTTGGAGAGCTCTCAATCAAATCACTCAGCTGGCCAACGCCGGGACCACCCTACTGGCTTCTCAAATTTAAATGGAAAACGAAAGTTGCTAATACCAATACTGATTAACTTGTGGAGTTACGAAGATTAGCAGAAACCTTTCTCACGTCATTGACAGTTTTGATCATTAAAACTTTCTTTTCCATGGTTTCCCCAAAGCACTCCAGGAAAATACCGGGCTGCTTCCTTCAAAAAGGCCATGGCAGAATTCTTTCCAGTTCCTTGTCCCAAGTCATTTCTCGTCTGTAATGACCTCGACGTCGACGAGGCGTAAAGCAATAAGTAAACAAAAAACAAAAAACTTTCAGTTTTCGAAGTTATGTAACATCATAGTGAGGTACCCGCCACTGTGACTGGGTGCACAATGTATAGGGAAAGTACAACGGGACCATGTTAGAATACTAGTCTTCGCGTACCGGCCATCCAGATTGTGGTTTTTGGCGGTTCCTTGGAACCATCTAGGCCAGGGCTTATCAAAGTGGGGTACGCGAACCCTTAGGGATTCGCTAGTCGATCGTAGGGTGTTCGGGACAAGATTTATGGTGGCTGACTTGGTATCTCGAGAGTGCAATACGCATCATGGTGAATTGAAATTGAAAATTGCTCGTAAAATCGACTCAATTTGCAACAAGAAACAAACCTATCCATCAAATTAATTAATAACATATTGCTCTTTGTGACGGTATTACTTTTTTAGACAAAAATCCTTATTATTTAAGAAAAAAACGGGTTTTAAAGGGGGTTCGCCATTTTATAAGCGTACGTGCAGCTATGAGTTTGAGAAACCTTGATCTAGGTGAATGCTGGGATGGTCTCCAATCTCCATCTCATGAACAACACAAACAAAATAACTTACAGAACAAATAAGTTACTCAATGGAAACAAAGGTCAAGTACACCGGGTCTGAAAAACCAGGTTTGAATTCGAGCAGGACTCAATTACTCTCCTTTTCTCTCATGATTCACACATAATTCTGGATGGCCGGATCCAGGGGGGACAAAAAGAAAGTCAGGGATACAGCCGGACGTGGACTGATGTCTTAATAACCACTTTCCACAAATTACGACGAGAATTGCGAGACATTTTTGCAACATTCCAAACCGTTAGTGAAGGTATAACTTCTAGCTTAACAGACATGCAGCAAACACACAAGTGAGCCTGTGAGATGCCTCTTACGTATCTGTCGAAACCTGTTGCTAAATCGAATCTGTTTATTCTGTATATGAATTGAAACGGTCATAATGGTTTAGCTAATTCCATATGAGTTTGTTACCAGTCCCCCAAAGTGAGGAGGCTCAGACGTTGGTGACCTAGAATCAGTTCGATTCGATCACTTCAACATAAAGTCTTCACCGGGACCTCGGACGACGGAAGCACTGTCTGCATATGGCACAGAAGAAAAGGATTAACCTGGCCCCTGTCAACTAGCTTATGTGACCGGCGATACATCTATGTACACATTTCATCCGCAAACGGACGTCAACTCCGCATGTAGATAACAGTTGACTGAAACTGTTTTTTCTGCCCAAGAATGAGTTATTTAACTAACGACAGTAACAGTGGCAAGTTCATCTGATTTCTGATTAATTTATCTAATTGTTTTAAATAAGTTTCCAAATCCATGTTATGTTGTGGTCTTTATATCCGCTGTCCGAATAGTCAAACGAGCCTTGTGGTGAGCGGTGAGGCTTGAGCTTATCATTTGGGAGGACGCTGGTTCAAATCCCAGCCTGTCAATCCTGATTTCAGTATAGATTTGTTTTCCGAAATCATTCCGTGCTAATACCAGTATGGTTTCTTCAAAATGCCATGACAGAATTTATTTCCGTTCATTGCCCCTCATCGTCTCCTGACTCTAGTAAAAAAAACAGTAAGTCACTCATAGTCACTTATATTTGAAGTCATAAAGTCCATCGTAATATAAATAATTAAAGGTTATCACAAGGGTAAAATGTATTCTCCACAACCTTTACATTTCAAAGAGATGTGTTGCCTGAAATGTCACATTCCTGTTTCCCTGCACCGTTCTGGATGACTGTATGCCAACATGTTCATTTTTATTACGGTATTGTCACAAAACTTCCAAGGGTAGAAATAACCATTTCCATAACGTTAACTATTTGGCGCTTTTAAAATCACATTGTCAATTACTTTCAAGGGGTTTTAATTAATAAAATTGGATAACATAACTGCCAAGTAGTATAATTGTTTATTTGAGAAATTTAAGGTGGTTGCTTGTACCTAATCAACTACATGCGTATCTCTGAATAATTGTATATTAGCAAAGATAATTTTACTTTGTTTTGTTTGGTAGTCACGAACATAAATGTAACACGACCAGTGGTCTAAAATCGTTTGGTGTACAAAATAATTCGTATATGACTTAAGACTCGAAATAAATTGTAGCATAATGTAAGTCCATACAAATTAGTTTATCATTATGGTAAGAGACACGTAATGTAACGATTCTGAAAAAAATACATTTGGAGTCTTATGTTGGTAAGCAGTATAATTTTTAGGGAGTTTTAAAACCAGGTAATAACTGTATTGGCATAACAGACGAAGAACATACAGAGAACATCATGAAGTAAGGTATTAACTTTGGAAAGTAGAAACCTAATTAAAAGTTGCCTCGTGGAATGGCAAATACAGTCACGAAAGGAAAAAGTGCAGTGGGCAACGCTTTTAATCGATCAAAAAATGAGGCTGCGTGCTACAGGCGTGTCCAGGCTCAGAGTCTCGCTTTAATTAGCGCCTCCTTACGAGGAGCACTAATCCCCTGTATTGACTATCCAAGCATGCCGACCCACTCGGCTGCACTGTTTTTTTTTTCCGTGCCTTGCGCCATCCAGACTTCACGGCCCGTGCTCCACGGCATTCCAAAGTGAAAAGGCTATACAACTGATACAACCGCAATTCTCCGCAGATGATAGCACACCGACAAAACGGACGCTTCATTATCAGGCGGCATCGCGCCCCTCCTCTTGTGTCGCGATAATGGCAGAGCATGAGCAAGGCGAGTGTCGAGAGAGCCAATTAGCACAGTACCGCCACCACGCGCACACGCCCGGAACTAAATGCGTAAGGCACTTTAGCAGCGCCTCCCACGCCTTGGCGCCGTCGCATTATGAGCCAAACACACTCCGTCGCCGGGGCGGCATTCCTCGGAACACCTCGCAGTCATAAATCGACCTACGTGTTTGGATAGAAAACGGTGTCTCAGGCCTCTATCAACTGTGAACGCCTTCATATGCCGACGCCACTTAATGGTTGCTAGTATATGATGCCACAGCACACCTTTCCTGTGTGGACTTTCCTACCGACCTACGCGTTGGAATAGAAAACGGTGTGTCAGGCCTCTATCGACTGTGCACGACTTCCCATGCAGTCGCCACTTGAGGGTCGCTAACAGCACACCTTTCTTGTCTGGACGTTCCTACCGACCGTGCTGTGGTAGTAATGACGGCGCCATTGTACATCTCCTGCAAGGGTTCAGTGCTTGGCACGCGACTGGCCGGCAGATGTGCGCTGCACGGGGTTACAAAGGGGAGACCGAGGTGAGTTGGGCGGCTCCGGCTGCTCTCACCTGGCCAGTTGGAACACCTGCTCCAACGGGCACGTTCCGCTAATACAAAACAGAATGATCCCAAGATTCAAATTGGAGAGTTGCAGCTTCACTGAGTCCAACCACTACTCACAACCAACAATCATAATACTGTATATTGACATGGTAATGCTTGCAGTTAACGACAATCTTGATCAAGCAGGTGGGGTGGGAGCGAGGCCTAAACATAGTCGTTGTGACTATGGCTATTATGTATACATTCGAAGTATGAATAAAGCCAGCCGATTACGATACTGTAAATGTTTTATACAACTTTGAAGAAATTGCCTCCGCACCAAATCAGTCGCTATGTTGACCATTTCTCGGGAGTAATGAGCTCCACGCTTCACAGTTTCATCATGGGTTCATCGTGCTGTTATTTCGGTTGATAAATTCGACTCTTCTTTCCGAATTCTTTTTCCCGCTTCCTTGCAAAAGTATTAAAATTATGGTAATAAATACATTCCCGACGATGCAGTTTCCAACTCCCTTCGCACCATCCTGATATTTGAATGCCCATTGTTTTCCGAAATCATTGTTGGCGATGATTCCCTCAAAAAGGCCAGAGCCGAATTCCTTCCAGTTTCTTGCCCCTAGTCCTCTCCCAGTGGCTCTAATGAACTGGAAGTCGACGAGACGTAAAACCATAATAAAAACAATGTAATACGTATATCTGAATTTTCCAATGTTGTTTTCAGGAAATATTACGTTTCAAAGATATATTTATCACTTCCAAGAATATACTAACAAAAACACATTGAGAACAAACTTGACTGATTATCAGCTTTTTTTATAACAGATTCTAAAAAATAAAAAATAAAGAAGTTTCAATATTAGGTTTAAAATTGCTTTTGTTGTTTTTGAATGTAACAATTTAATTTGATACCTTTCTTTTGCCTTACAGCTCAATACAACAACACTGTATAGCCAAGTCCGCTTTAAGAAACCAAGCTCCTCTCTAAGTCATTACTTATCTTCTTTTTACGCCTCGTCGACGTCGTGGTCAATAGAGGTGGGAAAGGACCTGGGTCAGGAACGGGAAGGAATTCGGCCACGGTCTTTTGTAGGGACCATCCCGGCACATACCTGGAGAGATTTGGGGAACCATGGAAAACCCAATTATGGATGGACGGATTGTAATTCGAAACTACGTCCTCCCGAATGCGAGGCCGTTACCGCTCACCCAACACGCTCGGTCCTAACTTATCAAATCATTTCCATTGAATAAATCACTTGATGTGTTACTGCACAGTATTTCGAGTATTAGTGACAGAAGTAGTGTTATTGACGAACTCCCTCAGTACAGGACCAAGGTGAGTCACGCCCTGGGCTTTCTTAACAGTCGCGTGACCAGCACGGCGACTTGGGGGCGTTGTCGCCGGCGCTTTATCTGAGAACACTTGCTTCATTAGCCTAATGAAAGTGATTAACGCCTACCCACTCCATTGTAAAGAACCAGCTACTTCAAAGACCTTTTGCCGAAACCAAGCGACGTGTCGTTAAAACACAACGACAGAATATGAGAAAGCAACTTTGCCTGAAGATTGCACAGAGCTACTTTATATTATTTTAGTACAGTAATAATTTCTGAACAGCTAACACTGCGAGCAACCCAGGCGAAACGGTTAGAAACATTTACCGTGAATCAGCCAGCACTCATTAAATTTAGCAATGCCGTGAGTCTGCCTGAAAAACTCCGCAGCTTTCAGTTCTCAGCCGTACAGTTACTTCTAAGTAGCTTCCAGTTATTGTGTTGTTAGATTTCGATTTTTAATGGCTGCTGCCTTCTTTCCACTGTATAATTCAATTCATCAAAGGCCACCAGAAACGCTTTGTCGTCTCCACGCCATGAACATTCATTATAGATGACGACTGCCAATAACTTGGGTGCCAAGGCAATGACATGAAAAAAAAGTATGCGAGTTCCTAAGTGCGACGTCGAAGTTGAATTGAACGAGACGGTCCACATTTTGTACCAACTTTTAACTGCTTGCATTAATCAGAGGTACGCTCGCAGACTTCCGTGATACAACCCACCTGGTCATTTTTGGTTTCCAGTTTTCATGACAACAAATTACATATCTACACAACGTCGAATGGCAAAAACACAAGTAACAGACAGTTTTTTGATGTGGTTGTTAGGTCCTATTGCTGATTGCGTAAAAGAACTGATTTTATTCTTGTGAGAATAGTAAATTATTTCTCAGAAAGCCTAAACACCTTTTTCTATTAACCTGTTGATCGTAGGCTGGTCAAGCAACGACTATAGAATGAAATGTAATGATTTTCACTAAGACTTGGTAAAACTTCCCGATATTACAGATTCTTTTTTCATTTTTATTTTTTTAAATTTTTTTATTTTTAGAAGTGAATAAAATTCATTTTCAGAGCTGCTTAACAAAATCACCTTAAAGAAGTTTGTAATATTGCTATTATGTAATTCGTTTGTGTAGTGATCATTCATTTATTTTACTACAGTGGGAAATACATTGTAAATATTTGAACTCAGGATGAGCAATTAAAAGCTCATTAAATCTTTAGGAAATTTAAGAAACTCCGAGTCTAGCAAAGGGAAAATATGACCCAAAAGTCATTAATGTGAATTTTACTGCCTATCGGGTCACTGTTTTGTTCAAAATACATTACTTTTAGCTAGCATTAACCGTAATTCAAAGCCACCGTTATTAGTTGCATACTTTAAAAGTTTTCGTGGTTTTGTAAAATTACTGAGGAATAATCAGAAAAACAAAAAACATACACAACTACATACTGCAAAATAACACAATTTTTGAAACTTATGTGTGAGCGCAAACCCTAGATCAGATATAGAAATGATATCACCAAGCTTTGTACAAAAGTTAATTATTGTGGATACTTTGTGATAAAAGTAAATTAACGTTGAAAAATGCAAATAGCAGCTGAAGCTGTAAAATGTTCAACGGGAAAGGTAAAAAATTTGCTCCCTTGAATAAAAAGCAGACGTTCCATTTACATACTTTTCTACTACTATAAATGGGATATACAAAATAGGTTTGGTGGTTCAATGGTTAAGGCGTCTGACTAGAGATCGAAAGGTCTTCGGTTCAAACCCTGCTCTTATCCCAACCTTCATCTCCTTCGCCCATAGCACAGATGCTGTTTAATGCTGTATAGGTATGGCAGAACGCTTCCGCGGTTCGTATTCCGCGATACACTGTAGGTCCCCCTTATCCGGAAGGATTACCGGGAAAGGTTAGGCAAGGAGGAAAGGAAGGAGCAATTCTACCCATGATACTAGGCTCAGGTTTCTTTCGGGAGGCTCAACCAACCTTCGGGTTTAGGAACACGCTTAGCTTTTTCAATATGAAAATCAAGGATAAGGACGTTCTACTAAAACAAAGTGCCGTTTTTCTAGTCAGTTGACTTCCTCGGATGGTCTGTGGACACTACCTACAGAGTGTTAAAAAAGTGTAAAATATTTTAGGACGTGATAGTATGCATCAAAATAAGACAAAAATGCCTAGTAAATATTGGGTTGCAAACGTATTGACATGCATTGAAGACGTACAGGTCCAGCCAAGGCATTTTCATAGAGTGCGTGGTTCCGAAGGGCTGAGGCATACATTCTTGAACTGACGTCACATTGTGGACCTGTAATTAACTCCGAAAGTATGCTATTGTGACCCTATGTTTACTAAACATTTTTTGTATTATTTTGATGCATACTATCACCTCCTAAAATATTTACATTTTTTAACACCCTGTATAGTAATCACTGTTCCGTAGCCTTAGAGGAGAATAATCACTGTGTAGCTGGATCCACCGAACACTAGCAGAGTGATCCGTCCGTTTGAGATGGGGAGTTGCACCTCGCACGGTGTGAGCACAGGGCGTGGGACGTGGCTTGCGAGACGAAAGGGTTGGACAGTGCACCCCGTGATGGATGCGTCAGGTCCGCGCGCTCTAATTTAATGGAGTGCTTAATGAGACTAACTCGATTAAGACACGCCGCGCTGGTGTCTGGTGTCGGGTTGCATTCTCTCACAGCGGCAATTCCTGCGGACGCACTCGCTTGTTGTGGGCATCGATTAGCGCGCGGGGAGTCGTTTCGGTAATCAGTTTCACTTATTTAATGTGCCGGCCCTTGACGTAACGATTTTAAATCGCCGGGCAAACAAGGTGGCGAGTGGAGCGCGCGGGGGCAGAATTAGCAGTCGTCCTTGGACCCGAAACAGCTTCGTTATTTATTTTAACCATTGTGACCGTGGCGGCGTGAACTTCACTTTTTTGTCCCGGTGACACAAAAACCTGTTCAATGCGTTGTGATTCGACACTGTTGTAAATCATACGATGGCTTTCTGACACCTGCTGAAAATGCCCTCAGCAGACCGTTCTTCACCCTTTTTTTCTCTCTATCAATAATAGAATTATCTTACATCCTTTTTTAGTTCGATTTTTCTTGATCTGTTTCTATCTGTGAGTGTACGTCCATTCAGCATTTGGTGCCTACTTTACTACAACCTGGATATAGTGTCTGTGTATATTCTTAGGCCATGTCTTTTTTTTAATGTGAAATTATCGACTAAATCGAGTATTTGACCGTAAAACATTTTTTCTACACCTTCTTTGTATTAATGAGGAAAGGTGATCTTGGGAAAAAAACTAACATATAATCAACCAACGGGTTCATATAAGTAAAATTTTATAATTGTTAATGATAAAATTAAATTGATGCAAATAAAATGTAAGCTTCCAACTATGACTGTGAAAGCAACATACATGGTGACTTTGTCAGAACAATATATTAAAATAGAGGTAATGCATGCTTGTATCAGTAGCCTGATTAATTAAGTGAAGGGCGAGGAAATTCCAGTAATTATATGCTATTTGAATGCCATAGCAGGATGAGAAAAAGCTTTATACGAAGGTTTGCATAAATATAAATGCAAAAATAAGGAAACTTTTAGTTTAAAAAGATTGGAATGCATTGAAAACAAAGATAAATCAGAATATGAAATTTTAATATCAGGGAAAGAAACTGAAAAATAATCTAACCCTGTATTAATATTTGATTTATGTATCAAAGCAGGAGATACAATAATTCTCAAAATGAAGCAGGAAGACAGTTAGATTTTAGAAATGAAAGCTAAAAATGAAGGTATTGAAGAGAAGTGAAATGAAGTAGAGAGGAAAATGGCTGAAAGTTAGATATGGCGTATAGGATGATCAACTTGGGTTTGGAGAAATTAGAAGCAAGGCAGTTATGGTAAATCTCCATTATGCATAGAAGAAAGAGCTGAGTGACTGAAGGAATACATAGAGAAAATGTACTACTGAAAATAATACAAGATTTTGATACTGATAATGTATGGGATACTTTCTCAGCAGAATTTGGTAGGCGATTGAAAGATTTAAATACGTATAAGACAATCGAAATGCTAAAATCTCTAAGAGAAGAACAAATACAAAGATTATTGAAAGGAGATATATTTATAATATTTCCTGCTTGCCAGAGAATTCTTGTGACAGCACATGCTTCGAAATTAAGAAATATGCAAAGCAAAGTGGAGGTTATAATAAGTCATCATCAGTTTGAAGATTTACTTAAGTAAAACACGAGAGAAACAATTCTGCTTTATAATTAATATATGGATAGTTCAAGAACAACGTAAACATATGAAGTTTGTGGATCTGTAAAAAGCCTTTGAAAATGCTGAATATAACAATATGTTTAATATTTTTCGGAAATCTATTTTTTTTAACTGCTTAACGTCTCTCAACAGCGAGGTCTTTAGAGACGGTCGGAAATCTAGTCCAAAACAATGAAGCAAAAGAATCATTTATTTGTAGATACAAATGAGCTGTCACATTGACAGCAGATAATAGTAACAACCAACGCAACTGTAACCTCAGAAAGAAAAGGGTATAATATTTTACATCTTATATTCAGTTCGTACGATAATAAAGCAATGAGAAAGGTGGAAAAGAAATTATTGTCTGGCAGAAGGTTGCAGTGGAACTTGTAGACTGCGATTTTCTGTACTTTCAACAAGTAAGAGTGATGAGGGAGAGAAATTACTTTATAACGCGAAGAAAATATAGGGATGGGATTGTGGGAAAGTTATAAACAAAATAATATGAATCTCTAGAATAATAACAAAACAACAATATTAGATTAAATATCAAGGCAATAAGGTTAATGAAGTTAATGTATTACACTAGAGGTAAAATTACAAGCTACAACTAAAGGAAACATGGTGTGAATAGAAGATAAGCACTTTAAAGAAATGCAAAAATACTTTTAGTACAAAAGATACAGCTAGGACAAAAAAAAAAAAAGCTTGTTGGAATTAGGCCTGGACGTTACAAACTCCAGAAAAAAACTATGCAAAATGTAGTACAAAGTATGTTGATAATTAGGTGGACAATAAAATATGAAATTAATATTTTCCCGAAATGATCACTAAAGATATCCGTTTATGAAAGTCTCGCAAAAAATGAGAGACAGGATAAGGGTCACATCTTAAGTCTGTCGATAATGTCAGTCAGTGGAGGCAACAGCTTAAGAGGAAAGCTGCGGATGACGACAGATTTCTTTTCTTCATAACGGCTCGTCGAAGAAGTCATTAAAGCAGGAAGAGGACATTGTACAAAGATCGTATTGGAAATCGCCAATGGGCGATACGAAGGAATCGTCCCTCATTCGCCTGGTATAATTTTTAAAAGAAAAAAATAGAAAATAAATTAAAAAAGTTGTAATGTGGATAGCAGGATAGGGAGAGTACATGAAGCAGTCATTTCAGGCCGTAGCCTGTGAGACATTTTCTAGATCATTAAATTTGCTCAAGGTAGAAATCATCTACTCAACTGTAAAATTAATGTCGCGTAAAATGTTTCCAAGAAAATTACAGGGTAAAATGTTTGATGAATCTCTGTGTAGAAAATAAGTTTTAGTCCAGTCATTATGAGATTATATTAAATTTTTCGTTGATTTTGTGATTACATTGACCTGCTTCATATAAACGCTTTAAAAAAATATCAATATTTTGTTGAAGCTGGACGAAAGGAACGTGAGATTGTCTCGTTGTGTTAGCTTAGGCTGAAGGAGAAGCATTAAATTCAACTTATGTTTTCGACTATGCTTCTTCTTCGCCCTGCTCAGTGGATTTACAATATTGTCAAGTAGCATGGAAGGGCGGAGTTGTCGTAACAGCGGAGCGGTATGTTGCTGTGTTGAGATGGCACGGGCTGGGAGCCTCTTTAGCAGCGACGCAATGTCTTTTAATTAGAGTAGAGGCCAGCCAAGACGACGCGCAATTACCTGGTCATTCAGCACACGACACCGCCTGCAGATCGTTAAAAAACGTCCGCGAGGGTCGCTCCTCAGAAAATAAAAATAACTGAGAGGCTCGACATAAACACGACGTGAGTGAGGGGATTGATCCGTGCGGATCTTCGCTCTCCGTCACCCCCCACCAGCGACACTCACATCGACGGCGCCGGTGCAGCCTACGCGTCTCTCTTTCTCCCGCGCTCTCTTTCTCCTGCCACACAGTAGAATTACCAAGTCAGGAGTCACTTAATTAAAAATTACTTAATTACGGTCTTGGCTCTAATTAGTGAACATGCCTCTTTTTTTCCGTTTCTGTCCCTTGACGTTCTCGCTCGGTCTTTATGCTTCTCACTCTTTCCCGTCGCCGGCGCAGTTATCTTCGCCCCCTCCCCCGAGTGTCTAATTGCTATTCTTAACCTATCCTAATTACTATTCATTATTTGAAGGTGTGCGCAGTGTTCATACGGCGAGCATGTGGGGAAGTGCCTCCCTACCCCCCGCCCAAATTGTTGCTCAACTCCGCAACCCTTTACCGTCGCACCCTCCCCGACGTACTTTCTTGCTTTTTTCCCCCCTCCGTGCAAGGTAAAGGAGAAAAAGGACGCAGTGGTGACTGCGGAGCGGAGTATGTGGAGCTAAACTGGCGAAGAAACCCGCCATAATGCCCCCCGCTTCCCTTCGGGGAAATGACTTCCACGTAACAGGTTAATGTCGAATTAGAAAGCAACCACGTCCATAGAAACGCCTCCGCGTCCCTGGCGGAAACTCTCGCTCACAAGATGCTGCTGTTTCGCGAAGGCGTGCTGCTAATTCAGTCCATTCCTTGTAGATCTGCCTTGGCTCGCACAGGTACTACCAGCTGCATTAGACTAATGAGCAACAAGGTTCAATTCCATCCAGCAGCAACTCTTTTGTTTACTTGGGCACTTTTCTTCTCGTAAGCCCCCGAGTTTTATAACATCCTGTCTGCTTGAAATACTCTTGAGATAACATTTTTCCGTATAAAGAGTGAAGGAGCTGCAGGTATATTTTATACTTGTTCGTTCACTTGTTGTTTACTACATGGATTATTATTATTTGTTCATATGAACTGCGTTAAATCTGTTTTATGGCTTTAAGCCTCTAAGCCCCGAAGTTGAAGTCATTAAAAGCGAGCTGAAATTGGGGACAAGGATCGGAAACTATTTCGGTTCGGGCCTTTTGCAGAAACGCTCGCAGCATTGGTGTGTAGTGATTTCTTAATCGCACAATAGAAAACCGTGAGCTTGATGGCCGAACAGGATTTGAACCCACTTCCTCCCGAATGCCAGGCCCAATCTTTACCGCTCATTCAGTGTATTGAACAGGACAAACAATTAACAATAAAATCTTCAACTATATAATAATCATAGTTATCATTAGCCGTCTGACAGTTGACTAAAATGGTAGATAATGCATGACAAATCTACAGGTTTTTTTTTTCCACATTGACTGAAAAGTATGTTTGTCTATTTTAATAGTTAATCACTGTTCGCCTTTTCATCTGGTTGTTTACCATCAAGGGAGTGGAGGTTTCAGTGGCGGGCTGTCACGTGCCTGCGAGATGCGAGTCTAGGGTGGACGCAACAAGCTGCAGTGTTCGCCGCTAATGTCCGGAAATTACGCCTTCCGACACGCGACACCAATCAGTGCGTGCGATATAAACACGACACGAGTCGCTACCGGCCGTGCTGCACGCTTACCACCAATAAATTAGCCCACCACACGACACACTCCCAGGTAGCTAACATACTGCAATGTTATAGGAATACGAGACAGCTGGGCTCAAGCAAATATCTGTTACCCGTCAAACTACTTCATGCTACGCTATGTCCCAATGTGCTTAAACGAAATCAGAGTACCATGGTTTCATCATAGAAACAAATAAAAAATAACACTACCGTTGGTAAGCAAGATTTTCTCCTGTAATTTTTCTTCCCCTTCTCCTCCCAAAAATTAGTCTGAAGAAAGAAAGAGAAACGATGTAAATTGAGACACCAATCGAGGAAGAAATTACACCTATTTGTTGTTTGTAATCTGTTTAATTACCTGTAACATAAGTCTACAGTCAAAGAGCTGTGAAAGCTTACCACATTGAAATCATTGGTGCTTTTAAACTGGATCTGCTTGCATTAAACAGAAACTGAAAGCAATTTTGTCTTAAAGGTTAATCATGGAGGGTGGATCAAGAAAAACAAGGATACTTTAGTGTCATTCTACTTACGAAATGTCTTTGATAATGCAAGGTGTGATGAGACGTTTTAAACTTTAAAGAAATCAATCTAAAATACAGACAACATTGTTGTTTATCCCTACTAATATTGTATGCAGAGGATGAAATCAAGGAACTAAAAGAAAAGTTGTATAAATATTAAAGAAGAAACACTCTTTATGATGGGATTTCCTCCTGAAACTGTCCTGTTAGCGAAACAGAATGAGAATACTGACAAATTAATGAAGGGCGTGAACAAAATTCTGACAGAAGAATTTGATATAAGAATAATCCGATGCAAGACAGAAGCCATGAAAAGTAGCATAAATGATAGGAATAACTATATTAAATATCAAAGTAAAATGTGTATGATAAGAGAAGTAGAAGAATTCTCTTATTTAGGAAATAAATCTACAACTGACAGCTAGAAGAACTATGGAAAAAACAGAATGGCTCAAACAAAAAGAGCATTCTTCAAAAAGAAAAATATTTTGGTTTCAAACAGTAGCGTAAATATTAGAAAAAATTTCTGAAACTGTAGGTTAATGTAGGTTAATGGATGTGAAGCTTAGAGTTTAAGAAAAAAGGATAGGTGACAGAGTTTGAAATGTGGTTATGTGGAAGGATGCTCACATTTAAGTGAACGAAATGATCGTGATTTGGAAACTATTTACGACGAACGACGTTTGTGAAAGATTCTCACATCAGAAGACACAGAATTTTGTGCCACAGTTTAAAACATGCAGTTTTGGTATACTTGTTAGTTGAGGAAGTAATTGAAGGAATGAACTGAAGATGAAGAAGACTATTGGAATATACGAAGTGGGTTACTGAGAACATAGATTGTAATGGGTGTGTTGAGATGAAGAGATTAACTCAAGAAGAGGTGGAGGATGGCATCAAGCCAGCCGTGGTATTGAAGATAAAAATATCAAACTCAGTAAACAATTTTTATGTATATATGAATAAAAAAAGTTCTCAGACAGATGTGGGAAAAGGAACATAGTTTTAAGTATTAGAAGTGGTCGAGCACTCAATAGCTGTTTTTATAGAGTACAGGATTCACAACACATTTTTTAATATTACACATTCTACAAATAGGTGTCCATTTTCTTGTGTCTTTGTATCCAAACAGCTAAGATCCTTAAAACATGGTAGTGGGTGGAGAAATTATAGAAAATTAAGAGGTGTCACGTGATCAGCGAGATCAATTAATTGCAGGCAGGCTGTTTTAATAATTTCTCAAGCACAATACAGATGTGTTATAATGTGGTAACGTTTCGTTAAAACACAATACAAGGCAAATGCGGAAAGGCTGCATATGTAAATACATTACTCAAATGAAACCTTTCACCAAATGTACTCAATTCTCGGCAGTAACGCATTTCTTTCAGCCGAAAAATGGCGCTCTTGATCATGCGGTTACGATAAAAAGTATTTGCCTAAATGCTTAACTCTCATCAACTTACTTTCTTTAGCAGTGTTAGTGAAAAACTGTGACAAAAGAGTCCGCTGGATTTTTAATAATAATTGTGTGGATATAATCTTCTGTTCGTAAATGAGGCGAACACTATTCCACAGATCTGCGCAGACAAGCATTAGAAGACATGAAAGATAAATGAATCGCATGAACACTGCCACTATCGCAAATAATAACTGAATGTGTCTGATACAAGCAGGCCTAGCATTAACACCGACTGGTGATGGAACAAATTGTAAAGAAGTAATTGGTTTTTAATAGCTGTAGTTAATGTAATTAATTAGAATTCTGAAGCATTCCCTCTCCATTAAAATCCATTGTCAGTTAGTCACATATGCAAGACTCAGATAAGAAGAGATCAACAGATATCAGATCAGTTACAAAAGTCATAGACATCTTGGAGCAGACAGTTAAAAAAAATAAAAGTGTTGGAATGGATCCCAAGAGATCATCAGAGAAAAAACGGAAGAACACTTGATGGATGGGATAAAGACATACGCAAGGTCACTGAAGTTATATGGCAGAGAATCGCCCGAGACATTTCTATCTAGAGAAGATTTTTTATGATCTATCAGACTAACTCAGATGACCCCGCGTTAAGGAAATGTATCCTGATAAATTTCTCACTCCTATAGGTTCATTATCAAACAGAACTACATATCACTCTCAGATGGAATCCTATTTTTACTCCATAATGCGCTCCGGCTTATGCTCCACCAATGACATGTTGTGTGTGATCAATTTGATTTTCTTATGATACGAATTCAGAAATTTATATCTGCAGGTGATCGTTCCTTTTAGCTTTAGAAATCTTTCTTAAGAGGAGTTAATTTAAATTACGTGTTCTGTAACTGTATAGTATTTTTCCTTTCGTTTACTAAATGGAATTTCCAGTTATCGCATGCAACAGTTTTGGTATTAAGATTTCGATAAATGAAGAGGCAGCTGTCAGCCAGGGGGGGGGGGGGGGAGGAGGGATGGTAGTCCGGCGGCAGGAGTCCACAATGAGGCGCTCCGATCATGCTTTATGCGAGGGGAGCGCGTTTTATTCGGCACCAGATGGAGGACAATGATTTACTGTCGAACATCTACCCACAATCTCGTGGCGATAAAAGCAGAAAAGTGCTTTACGGACACGGGTTGGTTCCTGTGCGTATTCTGCAGAAACGTTATCTACAACCAAGATCGATATTTTTCTCTTTATATTTCAGACTTTTCAGTGAATCATGTTTTCTCTGAAGAATGTCACAGGTATGACAACCGTTTCACTTCTGACGGTTACACCGCTGAGAACTTGTCTTAAAATAACTCGCTTCGTGTGGTCATATCCTTTCTGACTCTAAATGTAACAGATAGTACAGGCACTGAATTCTAAATCTCTCAGTCTTGGAAATTTTTTGTTATATGCTGGAACTGTCGCTCATACCTATTAAATAACTAAAAAGACTCTAGAAACAAATTATATTGCCTTTAATAACTTTGAAGCTTGTTTTCTCTGCTGATGTCAGCTCTCGCATTTGTAACAGAAAAAACGCAATTCGAAATCTTAGAGGAAATAATGATTATAACAAAATTTCTTTAAAACATCTTCGTTGTTTTTAATAGAATTTTTACGTATGTTTGTCATAATGGCTGTATGAATGTACGTACGTAGTTCCTTTCAAGTATATCTAGCGAAACGGCAATGTTGTGACTAGAAGCTCCTTGTGTTGCTGCCTTGCCCCTGTTGGTACGGAACTAGCAACACATATAAGACGCGGGCGTTAAGCTTAAGGAAATGGCAGCGGCCAGTGGGGGGTCGCTGGTCCGCGCGGACTCATTCTGTGGTCCCCCCCTTCGCAATCGATAACTGCGCGGAAATGGGCCGAGGGGAACACACACGTACACACACACACATTGTGAACCCCTCACATCCACCCACCAGTCACACACTTACTCAGTTGCACAATTTCCTCGAAAATATTTATGATGTATGGTAAATTGTGCTTATGTACACACGACAGCAACGAAGAAATGTAATAAACGAGATTTATCATCTGCAATTACCAAAATATACACATGGCTTTCAACCTACTAATGTGTTTATTTCGAAATGACTATCTTCCTCAAATTAAGTTAAGTAACTGTCTGTTATTAAATATTACAACATATTTTGAAACAATTAAATGTCACTATTTTAATTAAATATGGAGTAATGAAACTGGTAAGATATCACATTTTTGTATTTTGTATTCTTAAGTTTAGGAAACCAAAGTGAATTGATTGGTCTAGTATCAAATTTGTTCCCCCTGTATTTCTTAACAGAAATCATCAGTCATTGAAAGGATTGAGTGAAATGCTTCAAATAAATTTGGTTGGTAAACAGAAATCTCCCTCATTTTTCACTCCACCGTCATATTTTTCTACAGATTTTATGAAAAATATAGAAACGAGAAAATAGTTTGCAAAAAAAGTGTGCTTCCTGGACTGCATGTTAACACCTTTGAGGCTGTTGGATAAAAAGCAGAAATGACTACAGTATATATTGTTTAATTGTGTAATATTGTACTGTATTGTAGAGACTTAATGGATGTGAAAATTGTACATAAAAAAAGGAAAGAAAGATGCTCAAAATTAATTGGTTGAGTTAGGTACGAGATGAACTTTTTTTAAAAAAAAGAAAAATTGTGTAAGGAAGGAAGTTTACGGAACTGTCTCGTAAAAAAAAGAGGTAGAATGGCGGGTCATATTATAAGACATGCGGAATTGGTTAGGTTGCTGGAATGGATAGAACTGTAGAGAAAGACAAAGATTATTATATGAGAAACAGATGATCGAGAATATAGACTACAGTGATATGTTACGACGAAGAGATTAGAGGTGGACGACTGCTATAAACATTCCTAGAAACTGATCACAGAATAATATTGTTTATTGTATGTAAAGCAGTTGTTACAAAGAGATCACATGCGTCACTAAGCAGACACCATTGATGATACAAGTTAGTAGCTTACACTAACACTGTACAGTTCCCCTGGCGAATGAGAATCCTGCTACACGTAGAACATAGTGACTGCTTTAAAAATAAGAAATATTTTTCAGTTTAGAACAGAGTCTAGCTGCAGGAATTAGTGAGACTCCTTAATATTTAGAATGTACCTCCTGTCTTTTCTTGCACAGTTTCAACATTTGTGTGGGAAATAAGCATTTCGTGTCTCAAAACTGACAGCCCCAGGATGATATGTCGGACACGACATTCTAGTGTAGTTTGGCACTCACCTGAAGTTGGAGAACCACTTGACGAGCTGCGCAGTGTTGTTCTTGTTGAACTTGATGTCGGGGAAGTACATCTTGAGCACGGCGGAGCTCGGGTAGCGAACCCAGAAGAACATCAACTTCGCCTTACGCAGATGCATCGGGGTCAGCGTCGACGAGTTCACGCTGGTTAAGGAAACAACAAGACTGCTCGTTGAAGCCGCACACAACACTGCCTCCAGCACACACACTCACAGCAACACAGGAAGGAGGCGGAAAGGAAAGGGAAATGTCTCTCTGTCCCATAAGACAAATTATCAAAAATTCCTTTTTTCTTTTTTTTAGTACAACAACGATATCGATTACTCAATTAGAGCAAAAACCAATAGTTAAATATTTTGCTAGAAGGCAAATAAGTTTAATGCACAACCATCACGATATATGTGAGTGCAAATGTTCATCACATTCTGGTTTGCCTAATGAACACAAGAAAATTGATAAATTTAAATACTATGAATTTGGTTCTAAACTGGAGATTCTACACAACAATGAATTGAAGAAGACTGAAGATGTAATCATAACGTACGATTGTGGAGGGATTAAGAGAACTACGCTAATGACCTCGATGTCGACGCACCCTAAAATAACAAAGGAACTATCGTGAAAGTATGATGTAGTTGGATCATAGGATCTAGAATGGCCTGTGCTCTACATTGCCAAACCGGTAATCGTTCATTAATGCAGTAATAGGAGGTGACAATTTAAAATGATGACACTAAATGCCTTTGCTCGTAAACCCTAAAAGTAAATAATGTATGAAGTGTTAAAGTCGGGTCTGACGGCAGAGGCGATAACTTGCAAGGAATCTCCATTCCCGGCTAAAGCAGTCGTTAATGACAACCAGTAGTGCCGTTATTTAAGCAGAGTTCGGCCCAAGTTGTATTGCCTTAGACCATGCGATCAGATGCGTGTTCCTTATCTGTTAATCAAGTTTGTGATATTAAAATGAGAGAAAAACTGTCTGGAAAAATTATACCAACTTCGAGCAAGTATATTAATGAGTCGGGGCAGAAATTAGTGTTCGGGCAACAAAGGTGGCTTCTGTCAAACTCTAATTAGCCGGGCACGCGTGGCATGCGATGGCCGACACGACCCAGCTCGGAGCAAATTCTAATACCAAACTAACGATGGACTGACAAGGAAGACAGCAAAAAATACAGACTGAAAGAGGAAACATCGTTCTCTTCCGGAAAAAGTTAGCAAATTTCCGTCAGACAAAAGGAAATTAGTCTGTTAATGCTGATAGAAAGACTGAATAAACTAATCTCAATAAAGGATGATGTATCACAGAAATAATTTGTTTCGAAATCTCTCTACGTCTGGGTGAAATTTATCACTGGTATACCACTTTGTTAAAACCATAACTGTGAAGAAGAAGTGTGGGTCAGCTTCACTTGTCAGGCACACCTTGCCCCAGCGAGGTGTTGTGATAGGGAAGACGGAATCCACTATGCCATGTCGGGGAGGTCATATGTCTCAACAACACCAACATACCTCCCGCCGCCTAAGGCTTCTGCGGCTAAGCCTATCGCGGGGGGAAGTAACAGTGGGGCTTCTACGGCCACAAGATACCCAATAAAAGGATTTGATTCAGCAGTCGGACGCGAGACAATGCAAGGAAATGGAGAAGCTCCAACAGTGCCAGAGAGCTAAGCACCAACAGTAGCTGGTGTCAGCTGAATGTCGAAGGCCGAGGTCTGGTCTGGTCTTGCGACTGGACATTTCGATTTTGTTGCACCATCTTTCAAAATGCTGCTCGGACACACGTCACCCACTGCAGACATATTGTTGTCTGCCAGAGATAATATGCACAGTAGCAATGAATAGGGAAATTTAAGTATCCTTCAACACATTCGTTGTTCAGTGAATCGTCATTTCGTTTTCGCACTGGTTGAAAGATTATTTACATTTGAATATGGAAACTGCGTTCTTAGGCTCTGTATACACGAGTTTTAACATTCAGTACCTGCGTATCAGTTATGAAATACAACCATAATGCGTTATAAATATTATTATATGCGAATAACATTTAAAATTTACTATTATGTTCATTCTGTACATTACCTAAACATTTTGTGTCGAATGGCTTTAGGTTGTCTCGAGTGTTTCAGACACAGAATTCGCGAAACAATTATTTTTGAAAAACTTAGTCGATTCACTTTCACCTCCAGCCACAAAAAAAGAAAGACGTACATTGTTTGCCTACACAGTTTGTCCATTACGCTTACTTTTAACGTCTGTCGCCGCGTCATTCAGTGGAAAAAAGTACTTTTCTCCCAACGAGGGTAAATAAATAAACTCTCTTCTTTCAAACAATTAGAAAAAGTAGCCCCTCACCGAAACGGGTATTATTTGAACAGAAATGAAGTAAAACTCGATTTATCTACTTCCAATATAGCATCAAGCCAACTTTTGTTCTGAGAACAATGAAAGTTTGATTAGTTTAGACAGAATGAAAAATGACGCCGTATCGTAACGTGGGAGCGGCGTTAATAATGGACGGCTCTGTGACAATAGGTTACGGGGCGTTAGGCAAACAGGAGGCAGCGGTGCGCGTGCATAATGCAGGGCCCAAGAAGCGCCAAGACGCGACTGGCCAGCAGGCAGTGTTCCCACGGAAGGTTGAATAAGGAACGACCAAATGACAAGAGCCGAAGACGGACTCTGTGATGACGTACTCCCCTGCATTATTAAGACGACCCCCTTTCAGGAGTTGGGTCGCCCACCTATAATCTTCGTTTGTGCATCTGTTATGGCATTTTTTCCGCAGCTGACCGCCGTTACGTCGACCGCGTTCGGCGTCTTTTCATGTCACTCGGAGCCAAGTTTGACTCGCGGGGAACTTGGTGCAGGCAAGTATTAGTCCTCTCGGTCCGTCCAACTCGGGAGGCGCCGGAGTAACAATACTTTGTGGCGGGGAAGACGCACGGAAAGCGCCAGACTTCAAAGAGAGACAGTCGACTCACTGAACGTAAGGAGCACAATTTCTCGCAGCGCTAAGAGCTGCGCCAGAGCGCACAAAGACGGGCTCCATAAGACCGAAGAGACGCGACATTAAAGAAACAGCCGGAGACGCGCGAGTCGGAACTGTAAATGGAGCTTTACCACAGCCCGACTTAGGGACAGAGACAATTTTTTACTTGTTCAGCGAGCGACGATTCGAAAAATAACTTCTGTCGCTCGAAACTAACAACAACAATTACCGGCATAAATTGCAGGGGGAGTAATAGAGGATGGAAACACCAAAAGGAATACTCCCAACACATTCACACTTCAAAACACCGTACAGTTACATCTAAACAACACAATGCTACTACCATATAGCAGCTATGTCAATCGACACAACCATTCTTTATAAAAAATTTAAACTAGTTATCATGCTTTGATATGTTCTGAAAATTAATAGAAAAAACAGAAAGGCTTTTGTGTAAAAATAAATAAAAGTTTTAAGCAAGTAACAGTTTTTCAATGATTGCCTTGCCGTATGTCTTCAAAAAGGAGGACAATCAGATGGATTGTATGTTAAACGAAAATTAACGGCACAAACTGCCCTTAACATAAATAAACTTAAATATAAATAAAGCACTGTAGAAGTAATGTTAATGGCTCTAAGGAATTGTTTCGTATGTTGTTGTTTTTTTTTTTTTTTTTTGGTTTAGTATGGCTCTTAATTACCGTAAAAAATCTGATCAACAGCACATTGCAAGGAACTCGATGTCACTTGACTCAAATTAAGTGATTAGTATCTGTATAACATTAGTGTTTCTTGACTCAAGTTAACTAACTAGTATTTCTGTAATTTTCTGAGCTTTTGACTAATTTTCGTCAGTCATGAACAAATATGTTGTTTAACAGGTGTTCAATGAACCGCTGGATCTAAACTCACCAGTTAAACTCTTAGTTTAAGTATTTTCATTTCTACAGAAACTTTTGTAACAATTATCACTTTCAACACGACGATGTCAGTTATTATTCACTGACTGTTAAATCGTCATTGATCAACCGAAAAGAGAAATGATGTTGCTGAAAATCACCTATGTTTAGTCATCAAGTTCTAGGTGCTTAGTTTTTTTGTATCATTTGAAGCTTTGACAAAAATTCAGAGCTTCTGATTAAGACCCTCAGATCTTACAACAGAAGCTGTCGATTTAATTACACAGTAGCCAACAACATCTCTCTGTAAGATTCTGGACTGCAAAATTGATTTGTTTTGGGTTAGTAAGTATCATATTTGAGATTAAATAAATACATCGTGGAGTTTAGCTCCCTGAAAATGGATCCGATCTTTGATTTAGAGTGAAAATTATGAATGAAGTGTGCTGCGATACTTGTTCTGCGTTTAATGGACAGAATCTGTGTGTGAGAGTGAACGAGAAGGGCAGGCGCTTGACAGTAGCCACTATATAGAAGTAGTAATGTGCACGGGACTCACTAAGGGTTGACGCTAAAGGATATTGTAGGCTGAATGCCGTCGTAGGGCCCGTCGCCGGAGTTGCAGTCGGAGTTCCTGTCGACGGCGTCGGAGGCGGCTCGCAGGTGAGCGTAGTCGGGGGACGCGCCGTGCTGTGCCGCGGCGAGCAGCGCGGGGTGCAGCAGCGACTGGGGGTGTGGGGGCGGCAGCGGCGGAGACTCGGCCCCCGCCACCGCGCCGCCCGGGGGCGAGCCGGCCCCCGCGCCACCTCCCAGGTGCATCGCGCCCTGCCCGCCCACAGCCACCCCCACTGACTGCTGCTGGCCTGCAGACTGCACCGGGGGCACCGCCACGGGGCCACCAGCGGGCGCACCAGACACCTGCAACAACACACCCTCGGCTTAACCTCCACTATACAACTGCGACCAATAGTAGTACATTAAATAGGGACGGATGCGATAGGAAAAGTTACATAAAAAAGTAAAATTACAACCGATGGCCAAGGCAAGAATGATGTTAAAAACAGAAGAGCACTAGCGAAAAGAGCTTTCATGAAAAAGAAAAAAATTTAGATTAAACTATTGATCTAGGAATTACTCTTTGTGTGGAGCACAGCACTTTATGGCAGCAAAGTATGGACCTTAAGATTACCAGAAAGAAGAAAAACGGAAGCATTTGAGATGTGGTGCTGTAGAAGGATGCTGAAAATTAAGTTGAAGGATAAATTACGAAACTTACGATTTGGAAATGATATGTGAGGAAAGAAGATTGTGGAAGAGTCTCACAGAAAGAAGAGGATGGTAGGTCATATTTTGAGACTTGCAGGATTGGTTAACTTATTAGTGGAGGGAATAATCGAAGGTAACAACTGCACAGAAAGACAAAGATTAGAATATATGAAGCAGGTAATTGAGGACGCAGGTTGAAAGTGGTAATTTGAGATGAAAAGGTCAGCGCAAGATAGGAAGGGATGGAGGATTGTATCAAACCAGTCTAGAGACTTATGACAGAAACAATAATGTAACTGCGAAGCACCAAGGTATTCAAGATCCTATAACTACTGGGATTCCATGTAAACAGAGACGACGGGGTTAAAGTAAACCGCCTAAGAACAGGCCACATCAAATGTAACGTCATGCTCTGTAAGCTGGGACTTCGGGATTATGCAGTCTGTGACTAAAGAGCTGATTCCAGACTGGAGTACATAATTAAAGAATGCTGTCTGAGGAACTGCGAAGCACCATACCATGATGTTATTAGTGGTACATCTTGATTTTTAGACTGACTGGAACAGCTCGACATCGATATATGAATGCTACCAACGTTTATGGGCTTATATATATATATATTATATATCATTTTATATGCTCCGGAAAGTGGTAAATAAATATGCTTGGTTCTTAGCCTACAGCATTTAATTTTTTTTTTAAGGGATCATAATTCCAGAAACACATGTACGCAGCAAATAATATTGTTTGTAGGGTAACGAAGTTTTTTGTAGTTGCAATGAAGGGTTCACGGGTGCACCACCAAATCGTGTTGTAAATATACGATATATCGGTGGCTAACCAAGCCGTTTTCCGCGGGTTTGAAACCATCTGTACTGTTCAGCACAATAGCTGTTGGTCAGTAGACTTGTAGATATGGTTTCACACCTGAGGAAACCGGCGGTGGTAGCTCTGAAAATATTGTGTTTTTACAAAACAAGACTTCATTGCAATCATACACCGAGAAAATCTCTGCTCTTAGACGAATTTACAGTTGTTTTACCAATAAAGCCGTTACTTTGATACATTCGGATTTTTTTAAACTTTATTTTTTAATGGAGGGTGTAAGTTGTTTCAGAAAAATACGACTTTGATAAACAGTTATGTCAGCTGCTGGAGTGACTAAAGTTCAAATAATGCAAGATTTTTTTATATGAAAAGTAACGTTAGGAAATCTAAGGTATCTCTAAAAGTAATGAACTTATAGATCCACCTAGTCTCATATGCCTGCGGTCTCTAATCCTGGTATCTGTTGTCAGAATTTTCATTGAGTCAACTTGTAATGGCAGGTAAATTGGTGCCTACCTGTTGTTGCTGCTGCTGACCGCCGTAGAACGGCGAGTACGGTGAGAAGACCTGCGACTCGTGTAGCGAAGGGTTGGGAATGGCGACAGACGTCGGCAGCGACACCGGCAGGATGGGTGGCGGCGGCGGGGGGTGGTAAGGTCGCTGAGACACGGCCTGGGGTGGCACACCGCCCACCTGAAATAACAGCAACACAAACACCATCGTCAATACGAGGCGCGACACGTCTGCGGTACTCAGCTCTCGCCAGCTGCACCGACACGTACCTGCTGCGGCTGCTGCTGCGGCTGCGGAGGCGGCGACTCCGCGCCGGGTCCTCCGGGGCCCATCATGGCTCCGTACTTGCTGGGATCCGGTCCGTCTTGCGCCAGGATGCGGCTTACTGTACGGGGAGTGATGCGCGTGTCCGTCACCTACGGCAGTAAGAATAATGATAGATACGTACCCCAGCAGAGTAAGGCTTCAGACTGTTTGACGTCTCGGGTTGGTGCGTTACCTTGTGCCTCTTCTTTTTGGGTGCGACGACGAGGCTGAGCGCCTCGTTCTGCTCCGGCACGCCGTCCCTGGAGTCTCCGCCGCCGCCGCCTCCGCCGCCCCCGCAGAAGGGGTTGACGTGGGGCGGCCCGGCGAGCCAGGGCGCTGCCGCCTTGGGGGTGGCGAACATGGCGGCGGTGGGCGAGGGCCGCACGTGCGTGGGTCCCTGCTGAGGACCCGCCACCTGCTGCTGCCCCAGCGCGTCTCCGGGCTGCGGCGTGACGGCCATGCTGGGGAAGGCGCTGCCGTTGACGCGTGGGGTGCCCGGCGCCGAGCCAGCGCCCCCGCCTGGAGCACAGTACACATCTGCGGGCGTCAGTACGCCGCCTGCAATGCCGACCCCGACGTCTAGCATGAAACCAACCAAGTGCTTACCAATCTCAAACGTATACAATGCAACCAAACCTTAATATGCACATTCCCCAAGTTGAAATCAATCATTAACTTACTTGATATTTTAAAAAATCTATCATGAAGAGGGTCAAAATTATGAAATTAATTTAAATTTGAATCAGCAGTAGTTAACTTGAACTGTTTCTTTCTGATTTCATCCAAAACACATTTTTGCTAAGACTTTAAGATGCTTAGGGGTCTTCAATGTCTGATGATTCACGTTCAAAAAGAAGAAGCCAAAAAAAAAAACAAAAATTAAAACAACAATGGAACTGTGAAATTATTATGTACAGCACTTGCACGAAAAGACGGATTAAGGAAAGCTGGCATAGCTTTATGCAGTTTTTGGATTTAGAATAATCCTGTAACAGTGAAAGACTGATCATAAAATTCAAAATTTTAGCGGAGGCATAACTAAAAATATAAAATTTCCAAATAGAAGAATAATTTATACAGTATATACTATAATAAAAGTAGATAGTCACGAGACACATGCATCACTTTAGAAAAAGCTTTTGACAATGAAAGAAGGAATAAAAAGATTAAAATTTTAACGGGGTCAGGCCAAAAAATCTAAAATTTCGTAATAGAAGATTATAACATCAGGTGGCTATAAAAAAGGTATTGATTCACGAGAGACATGCTTTACTTAAAATTTAGAAAAAGCCTTTAACTATAAAAGAGGTAACAAAAAGTTAAAAATTTTAACGCAGTCAGGTAGGCCCTATAAAAATTAAAATTTTGAAATAGAAGAATATAAAATCAAGTGACTATAGCAAAAGTAGAGAATCACGAGATACAAGCATCACTTAAAAACTGTGTGAGGCAAGTTTAAAGCTCTGTAACCAGTAACTAGATCAAGTAGTCAAAGAACTAAAAGAAAAAAATTGGATATATCATAAGTTTTCGAGGACAAACAGTCAGTTTGTTGCGATTTCCCCATTAAATAATACTGTTAGTCGACAACTGTAAAGATACTGAGAAACTACTGAGTGAGGTGAATAAAATACTGGTAGAAGAATTAGCATTTAATATAAATAAGAGCAAAAAAAATCACGAAATGTTGTATAAATGATAAAATTAACAGTAGATTAAGTATTAAAATGGGATCAGAAGTAATAGAAGAACTAAGTGAATTCTGTCATTTTGGAAGCAAAATTACAAGAAGCAAGAACGATGTCAAACCAAAATGGTATTAGCGAAAAGAGCCTTCTTGGAAAAGAGAAATCGTTTAATATCAAATGCAGACTTAAGGCACACAAAGAAATGTCTATAGCTGTATGTAGGAACCACAATAATTTCTGGTGGTGAAGCATGCACGGTAGGAAATCTAAGAAGATAAATTGTTATAACAGGATTCTGAAAATTAAGTGGACAGCTAAAGTACAAAATAAACGTGTTTTGCATATGTTGTGCGAGGAAAGACATTTTTGGAATAGTTTTGAAGAAAGAAGAGACAGGATGGTGTGTCACTTTTAAGGACAAACGGAATTGGTT
Organism: Vandiemenella viatica; assembly: GCA_031002005.1. Lineage (NCBI taxonomy): Eukaryota > Metazoa > Arthropoda > Insecta > Orthoptera > Morabidae > Vandiemenella > Vandiemenella viatica. The sequence goes on from JARYHS010006347.1 coordinate 51,342, forward strand.
AGTTCTTTTACCGAGGATTCAGTTAAAGGAAAGATCTGCAGAGGAATAAAAACAGTAGTATATATGAAACATATAATTGGTGACATAGTTTTTAAAGGCTTTGTTATGCTAAAGAGATTAGCAAATATAGGAAGAGATGAAGAATTGCGTCAAACCAAAGTGGGACTAAGCTATATTCCATATTGTATGTGTGACTGACTGCAATTCGTAATGTAAACAAATTTTCTTACTCTGAAACGAAATAATAACTTTAAACAATTTGATCTGCTCTACTAAAACATGGATAACGCTTATTTTTAAAGTTAGAATGTTTTAGATTAGGAAATTACTTGGTGATACAATTTGGTGTTCTTAGTATTCTAGTCTCGAAAAAGGCATTCCAAAAACATACAAAATGTTGCTTTTGAGGCAAGTTTAGTTATTACGAACACGCTGAGAGTGTTTTTTAATGTTCTAGATATTTGATACAGAAAAATATTTCTCTTGTTTTTAGAAAAATCTCTTTAAACATTACTACTTTTCTGAGGTGTTCAGTAATGTAATTTCGTGTTCTGATCTATAATAGATTCTATTAATAGTGATTCAAATTATTTAAAAAGTTTGAAACTTAAGTAACCACATAAATATGGCAAAAAATTCCGTACATTAAAAATTATAAAAAGAGAGTTTCCTGTTAATTTTTTTTAAGAGCAGAAAGCTTTTCATTACGAATAATAACTCTTATGGAGTGATTATTTTCGTTACAGAAAAATAGATCTTTGCAAGAAATATATTTTTTTATGAGATTTGCTTATTTCATTTCAATCGTACAGAAACTACCAACTATTGTTCCCTAAACTATGTCGTAACTTGATGCAATGGATGAAATACACTAATACAGATTTTACAATACTAAGGACATTTTCTGTTATTTTTACTGTTCCATTAAGCAGGATTTTTATTAGAAGTAAATTCTTTACTGCACTGGAATATTATAGTGTACGAGTTATCTGAAATTAGTTACCAAACATCAGGTTAGAGCAAATCAGCTAACACGTTTCTTAGAATATCTGATAAATGGGGCCGCCGGTGTACGCGAGCTTTTAGCTGATGGTACCGGCACTGTGTTAAGCAGCTGTCCATAAGGATATTGCACTCAGCTGCTCCACTTAAGCGTGCTGTCCTCGCAGCATGCGGGTCTCAACAGGTGGGCGCCACGCGCACTCATTCTGTCGCAACTCACGCGCACCACTGAATCACTTTCGAGGTTTCATATAAACGCTATAATCACGTTATGAGGAGACAGAGTTGTGTGCTTACCTCCACGGTCGATGACCTTGGTCCTGGGGCTCTTCCTGTCCAGGAGCTGCGACGCCAGCAGCAAGTCCTTGTTGAGCTGCTCGGCCGCCACGGCCGCCGCCGCCTCCGACTGCTTGAAGCGGCGCTGTTGCAGGAAGCGAGACACGATAGAGTCTATGAGGCTGGACAGCGACGCCGTGATCTCCGACTTGAGCACGTCCGCGAGACCCTCGAGGTCGGCCCCGGATACGGGTGCCGCCGCCACGCTGTTGCGGAACATGCTGAACCTCTCCGAGAAGTCTGCAGACACGGTCGAACTCTTCAGCTGCTGTTGTTGTTGCTGCTGCTGCTGTTGCTGCTGCTGTACCACCTGTTGCTGTTGGTGCTGCTGGTGCTGTTGCGCCAGTTGCTGTTGTTGTTGCTGTTGCTGCTGCTGTTGCTGCTGTTGTTGTTGCTGTTGTTGTTGTACCGCGAGTTGCTGCTGCTGTTGCTGGTGGTGATGGTGCTGTTCGGCTACAGCCGCTGCCACGGCAGCGTCTTTGGCCATGCGCTCCTGCTCGAGGAACAGCTTATGGCTGACACCTAAGTACATTGCCGCCGCATTGCTAAGAGCGTGATGGTGTTGATGATGCGGTGCCATTTGCGCGTGCCCTTCGTGTTGCTGTGGTGGTGGCTGCTGCTGCTGTTGCTGCTGTTGTTGCTGTTGTTGTTGCTGCTGCTGTTGTTGCTGCTGTTGTTGGTGGTGTAACATCGACAGACCACCATTCATCGTTTGCATCATTGGGTGCTGCTGTCCCATCTTGGGCACGGGAAGTCGGTTCGCTGGAGAACACGGCTTCGGTGTGACGTTCTTGTCCGGGATGGCCACTGGTGGCATAGAAACTGGTTGCTGCTGCATGACTACGGGCGGTTGTTGTTGGACCAGCATCGGAGTCGGCGGTACTGGCTGAGGTGGCTGTTGCTGCTGCGGAGGAGGCGGGGGCGGTGGCGGCGGTGGAGGCGGCGGAGGCGGCGTCGGGCTGGGAACGTCTGTGTCCAGATCGCTGCCGCCGTCGTCCACGTCCGCGCAGTCCGAAGACTCTTGTTCCATCCGCGTACACAGCTGCACGTACTTCTGCTGCATCTCCGCCAGCTGCTCCTGCATGGAGCGTAGCTGCGACTTGAGTGCGTTCTTCTCGACCCGCTTCTGGCGCAGCTCCGGTGGCTCCACCAGCAGATCGTCCTCGTCGTCTATGAGCAGACCGAGACCGGCGGCTGCGATGTGCAGCTGCTGCTGCTGGCTGCTGCTGTCGTGCTGCACCGGGTGGTACAGCTTCCTCTTCTTGCAGCCGTTCACGGCGATCGGCACGGGACTCGACCGCATCGACGACACTATGTTCTCCACTCGCGCTCGCTTCAGCTCCGCCATCTGCTCAGCTGGCTTGTGCTGCGAGTTGGAAGCGGTGCCCGCTTGTTGTTGCTGGTTTTGGTTCTGCTGCTGCTGGGATCCCGGCGACGGCACGTCCTTTTCCTTGCCGTCCTTGTCTCCGGATGGTCCGTCACTCTCCGGTTCATCTTTGACACCGGTCCCCGTGTCTGACGCCGGTGAGGCTATAGACTGTTCCGTGTCAGAACTATTGCCGCCGTTGAGGGCTTCTTCCATCTCTTTCTTAATCTGTTTGCTGACAGCTCCCGCCACCTCGCTGAGAGCCTCTTCGACGGCAGCTGTCGATTCCTCTTCTCCACTCTGCACATCACCGTCGCTACCGTTCACGGCGGCCACTTTGTCGGTGACTGCGTCGGAGGTGGCGTCGCCGTTCTTGAGCTGCAGCAACAGGTCGTTGTTGTTGCTGGTGATGCTGTTGTTGTCGGGCGAGCCTGGGTCGCCGCGCAGGTCGTGCAGGTCGAGCCCGAGCAAGTCCTTCTTGCGGCCCTGCAGGATGTCCCTGAGCATGTGGTGCGCCAGGTCTCCGGGTGGCGGGCTGCCGCCCGTGGTGTTGTCGTCGCCGTCCAGGCCACGTCGGATCACCGAGGTGGCGTTCAGGCAGTCGAAGGCTCCCTTGGAGTCTCCGCCGGTGCTGTTGTCCATGATGATGTCTGGTCCTCCTCCGCTGGCGGCACCCGCTTGTCCGCCTCCTCCTCCGCCTTCCACCTTCACCGCCTGCCTGCCCAGTAGCTCGTTGAGCATCTTGGCGGGCGCGAACGCCGCCGGCCCGAACAGGCCGAAGTGTTGATGGCTCTGGCTGAAAATGGCGCCGTACAGTCCTCCACTGAGGAAGCTCGGTCGAGAACTAAAGTTAGGTATGGACGAGTAGCTGTTCCTAGGTTCGCCCGCGTCCACTCGCTGCCTCGTGCGCTTTGCCTTCTTCAATAGTTTATCTCCGTACAACCCGAAGCATTCGGCCTCCTCTTCTGATGACATCATAAGAAAGGGCCTCTGTTATTGGCGGAGGGTCCGCGGCGAGTGGTAGGGGCCCCGGCGCAGCCAGTGGAGCTCCGCGCCTCCCCTCCTCGGCACCTCGTCTCCCCTCCTGCACGCTCGCTGCCTCGGCTGCCGACACCAGCTCCGCTGTCGAGACTCACTTGGCCATAGCCGCTCCTGCAACACACGCACACCTGGCTTCAGCGAGCTAGCAACTAAGCCTGCTGCAACGTGACACACTGCCCCTTCTCAGTCACTTCAATTAGCCGATTATGCTATCATGTGATGGGGGTCTAAAGTGAATTGTGGGAATAAAACGTAGACCTTCCTTACTTACTATAAAAAAGCGGAATAACATAATGGGTATTTCTACCTGCAACAGGCCTCCTGAAACTTTTTATTTTTAATCGATAATGAAATGTTAAAACTTTTATCAGAAGTGATGCTCAACCTGAGACACCTTTCGCACCCATAAAATATTCGTTTTTATTTTCATGTTGCCATAATGAGACCTACGTTTTCTGGCAGTTAAAAGTTATTTCTGAAGTGACAGAAGGTTTGATCCTTGTGAAGTAAATTTTCTTAATGTTTAGTAGCATACAACTTGTTTTTGGTGTTGATTTTGTTTTCGTATTGGCAGTACATAGCAGTCTATTTTAATTTGCAAAAATAGTGTGTACATATAAAAACATAATTATCAGTCACAGAATGTTGAGAGATTTGAGCTGAAACGCACTTACAGTACATTCTGTGATTAAAGAAAATATGTCGATCTTTTTCATAAGTAACAATCGAAAAATATTTCTTTTCATATAATCTGAATGAAATGGAGATTCGAGACGATTTTTTTCGCCGCTTTTCTAAATTTCTGATGAAAACTGAAATCTTTTCCCTTTACTTTGTTATTTTTTTGTCTTAATGTTTTAGTATAGCGTTCTATTGCTAATAGAGAAAAAATGGAACTGATTATACATTTCCTTGTTAGTTTCCTGTTACACATTTTTTAATGCATAACAAGAAATGAGTTATGTGGTTTGTTGGAGTTTGTTAACAGTAGATTCACTATAACCGTGTGTATTGTTGGTCATCTGCTCATCATTCGGGGGGGGGGGGGGTGCAGATGGTGAGGTTAATAGAACGATTAACTACTTCCATAACTGAAAAAAAAACTTTCCTAGTTATCGCTCAACTGTTAATTTCAATTCTGTTTTTGTTTTATGCCTCGTGGACGTTGAAGTTGTTAGAGGTGGAAAAGGTCTGGAGGCAAGGAATAGAAAGGCATTCGGTCATGTCTATGGGCATGGCCTTTCGTAGGCATTCGCATAGAGTAATTTGAGGAAATCTTGGAAAACAGATATCTGGATGGCGGAACGTGGATTCGAACCCGCTTCCTCCAGAATGCGAGGCCATTGCGTTACCACCCACCCACCACGCTCGGTAAATTGTAATTGGAAGAAATCATGGTAATGTCTTAGAAGACCGAAAGGAGAGGTTTGCAAATTCACGTTGAAAATTCATGCATGATCAACACGATGAGCAAATTGTATAATAGGGAGACAGTTTTAACATTTGCACGCGTTCAAAGAGATATATAGTCTCTGTGAGGGCTTGAAGATTTTAAGTGATAAACGATATTAGTGTTCCAGTTTAATCAGTAACAGTAGTAATAGGTCGATATCAATGTTTGACATGAAAGTAAACACGCTGATTGAGTACTGGAGCGTCAAACAGTTCTGTTCGTGTAACACGAGTGTCCACGATCTCCGCTCCGTGGATCGGTCGTGAGGTTCGGCTTTACTAATCTCTCGTCTCAGCAGCCAGCTCGGCGGATTTACTGTGGGGAACTGTGGAAGGGCTGCGAGATTGCGTTGTGCTTTCCCCGTCTCCCCGCTCGCCAAGTCGGAAGGAAAAGGAGAAAGACTTGACGCGAAGAAAGAGCCGTGGCTGGCTGTGTAAAGGTTTTGCTTGGCGTGTGTCATTATGAGCGTGCGGGAGGAAACGCGAATCGACAAAGACCTCCTCCGTCCCCCTGGCCGTACCACGTCATCTGCTTTGTGTGACGACAATAGGGGCGGCCGGCCGGCGAGGGGCGAGGAGGACTCGGCCGCGGCACGGCGGGACGCGGTTCGAGGCCCGCACCCACCATTTGACTTACATCTACTGGTCACTGCAGTCGTCAAATAGAATGACATCTCAGAAAAATGCATCCGAACTGAATAGTTAGTCACATCTTGTACCCACAGTACGAACCTTTTCACGAAAAAAAATAGTGATTCTTCTGTCAACAAGTGAAGCTATGTTATCTTGGTTATCCGGGAGGAAACGCGTCGTTTTATCGAAGCCTAACGGTTCAGTCTTCATTTTGTGGCTCTCTTCAGAAGAAAGCGACAAAATGAAACTTTAGGTTACGATAAATTTACGCGATTCCACCCGGACAAGCAAGATCACATCGACAACGACTGTGGAAGTCTGCGCACCCAAATGAAGCGATGACTGAATTTGTGTGTGGAAAAATATGGATGAATTCTATTTTCTATTTCCGTATGCAATAACATTATACCAACACTCAATTTCCTTTCTAGTCCCATCAATTCCATAGCTTCCCCAGATCACTCCAGGTGAATGCCGGGATGCTTTCTTCAAAATATCATGGCCGAATTCCTTCCCGTTCCTTCTCCCCATCCCGCCTCTAATGATCCTGAGGTCGACGAGGCGTAAATTCATTAGTAAAAAAAAGTCTCATCAACATGACTTGATCTGAAGAATATATTGCAACATGCAAGACGATCTTGTTGTGGTTATAAATGAAAAATAGAGTAAAAAGTGTATAACTTCGTCAAATACGAATCTTATTAAATAGGTAAAAGCAATCGGAAGTTTTAGGAATATCATGCAATGGTGGATGTAATTTACGTGTATTGCCTTGTTTATGGTCTCCAAAAAATATTGTAACTACTTTTCTCTGCCTTTTTGAAATAATGTTCTAGTTATTAGTTTGTTGCAGCAGCTGGATTTACACACACACACACACACACACACACACACATATATATATATATATATATATATATATATATATATATATACATATATATATATATATATAAAACAAAAAAGTAAAGATCGAAACTATGACTGTAGTGACTGTAGACTAGTCTGCTACAGTTGAAATAACTTGATTTGCATGTGTGGTTAGGCCCAGCCATTGCAGTTTTTTTTATGTACGCCTGTAGTACTGGCTATAACCGTCTCCTCCTTTCGATCGTTGCTTTAGACAGAGACATAAACATTTAGAGAGTGTACAATTAAATCTTACCACTGAAATACATCTAAACCTGGTTTCAGGAAATATTTGTTTTTACTTTAGACAAATAATTTAAAATAATGGAAAATGCGGACTTTACCATCATAGAAGACATGTTTATTATTAATTTAATTTAATTTTAGTTCGGGCTTCGTCGACATCGAGGTCATTATAGCCGAGAAAGTGTGGGACAGAGGGAGTGGGAAAGAATTCGACAATGGTCTTTTGAAGGAGCAATTGCGGTATTCGCCTCTAGTGATTTCTGGAAACCATGTAAAGCCCCGATTTCGATGACCGATAAGATGTTTGAACCAGTGTCCTCCCGAATGCGAGGCCTGAGCGATATCGCTCACCTACGAGGCTCGGTAAGAGGAGAAAGCACAATCTGACAGAAAACTACCTTTCGAAATAGACTGCAGTTTATACTTGTCTACTACCTAACTACCTAACCATTCGAGTTCCACAATGCTGTTGCCTCCAAATTCGTAAAATGGAAATCAGCATGGTGTCATCCGCAGTGAAACTGTAACGTAGTGGAAAGAGGCAGCAGCGCGAGTCTTGCAGTGCGCCAGACACAGTTCCGGGGTCGATTCCGTGTCGTCACATCCGGCGGAAGCGACGGGCACAATAGCGGGCAGGTACGCCAAGTATCAGCTGCGGCGATCGCCGGGCCGGGCGGGCGTTGCGAATGTCGCAGATGGAGTGCGTCGTTCCGCCTGCTGGACGCGCGGTGTGGGTGCGTTATGGACTGGCTGCGTGGGAAACTGCATCTTCTCATAGGGCACAGTAGTTAAGTTCATCGCAGCGGTCCATTCGGCACTGCTGTCCCACGTTAAACATTGTGGTGTCTCGTAATTTGGTTCGCTGGGTAGAAAAGATGGTTGGTCACATTTCAAGAAATGTGGGATTACTTATCTTGCTAGTCGAGGGACCAGATGAAGAAAAAAACTTAAGACTCAGACAATGATAAGGATAAATAAAGCAGATAGGGGAAAGTTGAGACGAAGAGGTTTGCGAAAGATGGGAAGACCATTTGACAGACAGAGAATATCAAAAATAAAAAAATAAAAATTATGGCTGTAGTCCAGTACAGTTTGAGTCTGGCCTAGGGCAAGGGTACTTTATCTTAGTTTTGTGTTCATCCGATGTCTGAAGCATTGATACAAGCAATGAAGTAGCACAATACCAGTACGAACTTCAGATGACTCTACTGCAGAAAAGTCCAACTGGCAATTGTTTAGAAAAAATTCTTCAAAAGGGAAGTTTAATGTCTCAAACGTTGAGAAAATTACTGCGACCAAATTAATCGGAAATAGCAGGCTGCAGTTTGCCTTTTCTGAAAATTCTCTGCACTAAAATTTCTGGATTCTGTATCCCACAGAACTAGAAATGTGGCAGTAATTAACCGAATCAGCCTGTATGTAAGAGTTGTATTTCATTTAATTAATTCGTTTCCACCCGGAACTATCATCATCTAAATACATATCACTTTTCCTCATTTTTGGTAAGATAAAAAAGACTAAAGGAAGAAAGTATTTTTATATATATATATACTATTTGTCATTTGGCATTGTCAACCATCTGCAATTGTACGTACATTTCTTCCATGGTACAAGGTTCATATAATCATCATCATCAAACATAACATTCAATTAAAAACGCTCACGCTAGATTTTTTTTGCTAAGGATTTACACTTTGACGATGTTGAGCTCATTAACGGCGGGAAAGGACTGAGGGCAAGGAACGGGAAGGAATTCGAGCCCTCCTCCTCCCGAAGCGAGGCCAGAGCGTTACCGCTCGGTGTAACGCCCTCTCCCGGACTCGAAGCAGCTACCTTGCTGCGTGCAGTGGAGGCCTCTGTCCATGGGCATGTATCGCACAGTGGAGCCGTTAGCAGGTGACGGCCCGGCGCACTGGTCCGTCACCACCAGTTGCAGCTGTCGGAAGTGGCGGTCCTCGACAGCCACCATATGGCACCAACCACCCACTCAATTACGTCGCAGGTGACGCCGTGGGACCAAACCAGCAAACCCTTTCGGGGTACTTCCTCTTTACTCCAGTGCCGAAATTTGCGACGCGCTCTAATGCGGCTCGTTTTACTTACAAATTTGTAGAGCAATATTACTAGAATGCGTTATCACTAGAGATCAATAGGATAAAGGTAAAGGCAGTGGGTGTTCACAGCTTTCAAGCCGTTTACCCGCAGGATTAGCGGAGGTAGAGGTCCGCATTCCTATTACCATCCAGCGGTGTTTCCTCCCCGGTACTCATTTGATGGCAGGCTGAGGGGACCTGGGTAGGGAGGCATTCCGACCGTTCAGCTTCGAGGAAAAATCCTCGGCTTCGTCGGGGATCGAACCCCGTTCGTCCTGGCCGTAGTCAGAAGCTCTACCGCCTGAGCTTTGCGGCGAGACTCATAGCGTGGGGATAAAGGATTTTTGTTGAAAATATGATCTTTTTTTTATTGCTGTTCATTGTCTACACATACCATTAACTTTCAACATCACATTTTCTGAAAGAAAGACGTGTACTCAAATGTTTCCTTTATTCTAAAAAGTATCCCTCGTAGGTTTATTTATTTATTTATTTTTGGGATGGGGGGCGGGGGTTAGTGTGGAATAATTGTTTGACGGGTGGTCATATAGCAACAATAACATAAGGACCAAGCAAGTATTACTGCTCTCCAGCTCTCACACCAACTTCATGTACTACTGCAATTTTTATTTTCTTATAGTTTTACGCCTCGTCTACGTCAAGCTGAGCTCATTAGAAGCGAGGTAGAACTTGAAACAAGGATCAGAAAGGAATTCGCCCATGTTCTTTTGAAAGAAGCATCCCGCCATTCTCCTGGAGTGATTTTGAGAAACCATGGAAAACCTTAATCTGGATGTCCGTTCGGGGATTTGAACCCACGTCCTCCCGAACGCGAGGCCAGAACCTACAAGAGGTGCTCCTATAAAACCGAACAATTCAGTGCGAGTTTAGGGTATTCATCCCCAGTGAGAAATGGGATTGATGAGCAATTCAGCGCGCAAGGATCACCAATTGGTGACTGAAGAATACTTGGTGATTGTACTACCAACCAACCAGTGCTATATTTTACTATACCACATTTTTCTTTGCGTTGGTGGTTTTCGCTTGTCAGCATGTTTGGTGAATAGCTTCGTAGCTGATTAGTAAGTACTTTATGTGGTAATTAAATTTATTCCTGCGACTGCTGGTAAAGGAGATCCGATATGAGTTGGAAACGGGATCCCGCCGTTGGTGGCGCAGGTGTGTTTGTTCGACAGCTGCCGGGAGCGTCTTTGTGGCGTGCCTTACTGCAGCCGCAAGAAGGAAGGAAGGAAGCGAGGAAGCCAGGTAGTCGGCCGGATCGGTAACGGACTTCGCGACCGGTACGACCCCGGGAGCTCCGAGGAGGCGGTCTCCAAGAAGTCCTACAGTCAGCCAGGAGCCGGTTGTCGCCGGGAGGGGCGGTTCACAAAGTAGTTCCTTTATCCGTCTCCACTCGGCAGGTAGCTGTGAATTTAAAGATAGAATTCTAATAAGGGCACTCCAGTTTCTTTTCCTAGCCTCCCCTCTCCTATACCTCATATTTCTCACAGTGTAAAGAAGGAGATAAATGTCAGAAAAAATTGATAATGTGAAAAACCTTGATCTGAAATTAGTAATTATATTTTTTAATCTTAGTGTTTGTTATGGCTCCAGAAACTCAGAATTATAAATACCATTTACTGAAAGGTGGAAATGACTACAAGTAAATATGATAAATTTATATATCGTTGCTGAAAATTACCACGAATTCAGTATTGTTAACAACAGCTAACTGCAAGTCACTGCTTTGAAAAATTTTCACGTCATACTAACTGCAGACTGACCACTTTAACTATCATTATCGTTCAACACTAATTTAAGATCAAATACTACTGGAGATAAATTATTTAAGAAACCAGTTTCGCTGATTAGACAAATAAATGCTCCAGTGAAGACAGAATGCTTGTGCTCTTGAAGTTTCAACGCTGATTAGACCTGAAACTACAAACACCTTTCGTTTACTCTCTTGCATGTCACACACAGGAAAGGATTGGGGCGGGGGGGTGCAAATTGTCGCCTATTTTGGGAAAAAAACGTGTGCTGTCTATTATATATTCAAATTATTCACCTGCAATTCAAAACTAACGAATTACCCTTTGCTGGAGAAACATGCTGAGGGTCAGTTTTGCTATTCGAGGTTGTACAGCACGTACTGACAGCTCACAGGGTCCACGAATAATCTGGATGTACTGTTAGAACACAATCTCTACCAATAAAATATCCGCAAAGAAGAAAACTAATGCAACTGCCAGAGATTTACCTCTCAGCACGCATGAATCTTAATCTGCAAGTAGTAACCTATTCAAAATTGTTATAGTTAATTGGTGTAAATAATTCCTTCAATAACAGGACGAGTTTAAGAATTATTTGTTTGTAAGTGAATATTATCTGAAGTTTTAGAAAGCAATCGTCACGCAAAGCAGTTCTGGTTTCATGCATTTTTTTAAAAAAATTTCATTTTGTTTTACACGAAGTTATAGTAACATCTTTTTTTTTGAACTTGTATGGTTTCAAAGGAATAGATGGATCATTCACCTTGCAACTCGTATGATTTTTTAATTGTTTGTTTGTAGGAACTGATCCTTTTTGTAGCTGTATGATTTCAGGTGTGTCTGAACTTTAACCTGTCCGGCAAATTCCCGTAATACGTGACTGCTGCTATGCAGAGACATGGCAGTGACGTGGAATCTGTGGCGGGCGGAGGCCGCGTGGGGCCGTTGTTTGCCGTGTGAGGAAGGAAGTGGCGGCAGGGGCAGCAAGGCCCACCGGCTCAGTGCCCCTTATTTACGTGAGGCGGGCATTCGTCTGAGTGATTGAGGAAATCCTCAATCAGGGTTTCCCTGGCCGGCTGAGACACGATCGGGAGGGTCGAGCACGCCGCAGCCTCGCGTCACAGCCTGTTCCTTGGACCCACCAACCCTCCCAGCGGCCTCCGTGCACTACCTTAATTTTAAATCTCTGTCTTTCAGCAGGGAATAGCCATCACCATCTGCTGAAAATCCCATTACTGTGAACGATTTTCTTCTTCTTCACCCGTGTCCAAGCGTAGGCTGGTAAACATACCGGATGTTTAACTCCTATTTGACAAAGTCTAGGAAGATGAACTGACGTGTGTACCCGTTGTCAGTGTGTCAGCGATCGTAAGTGTGGATGAATGTGATAGGCGTGTGCTCATTATAGAGCGTTGTTTGTTTTGTGGATGAGATATGAAACTAGTGTGGGGATGAAACTCGATGCCGGCCGATTTAGGCCTACTCTTGCGAAAGAGACCATGAGCCGCCAGGATTAACGTCCCCATCCGACGGTGGAGTAACGATCAACAGGGTCGTATGCCCTCAATCCATACTCACTGCTTAGAGGATTGGCATTTAACCATGGACTTTGGTGCATAATCCAGTGATTAGCTTGTCCTGATGATGAAAAAATTCTTCTAATATCAGGTCTCAAACCAACTAACCCCGTGTCAACGCCGGACAGCATCACGCAGCCAACTGAGCCAACGGGGTGGGTACGAATAAGTCTAGTTGTATTGATTTTAGCTGAAATGTTACTATTTAATTATGCTGATTAAAGTAAAAGACGTCGCTTAAGAACTTGCGTTATTTTAAAAGGAAATCGTGATCGAGTAATCCTAATAAACTAGACGTTGGAATAAGTCAAAGCTGAAACGAGAATCCAGTTTCCATCTAACAATATCCTTTCTCTGAAAGTGATTCTAGAGATTAACACGACACCACTCGTCTCTTGTCAAGCAGCCATCTGACCAAGCGTGGCGAGAGAGCGGTAACGCTCTGGCCTCGCTTCGGGAGGACACCCGTTCGAATCCCCGTCCGGGCATCCAGATTTGGGTTTTCCATGGTTTCCCCAAATCACTACAGGCGAATGCCGGGACGATTCCTTCAAAAGGCCATGGTCGAATTGCTTCCCGTTCCTTGTTACCAGTCCCATCCCGCCTCTAATGACCCTGACGTCGACGAGGCGTAAAGCATTAATAAAAAATTAATAAATAAAAAAGCCGTAATCTGAGAAGATTCAAATATTCCAGTGGCAGCACCTGTTTGTCCAACGTTGTCTAGAGGGTTAGCAGGTAGCTGAATTTCCACTTCTCTCTTTTAAAACAAGGAATATTTAATGGCTTCAGTTGTAGTTAATGAAACTGTTAGTTTCAAATACAATTTTGCTTCGTTTATAAATAGTTACGTAGTTACAGCTGGTTGTTTTTCTTGTCTTACTGTCTTTTATTTTGCAAGCTACAGTTTCTTTAGGAATTAAATTAAAGTGAAACACTACTACGGTGTTATGTGCGTAGTTTCTCTTGGCGTGGTCTCTTACTGTTGGCATTTTGAAGTAGTCTGGGCGGGTCCTGCGATTTTTGTTTGGAGCGAGGGCTAGCCGCGTCCAGAAGCTGTGGCGGGACGTCCCGCGAGAGGAATCACAAAGGCGTGGTGTAGGACTTCTCACGGACGTTTGACCCCGGCCGGCGCGGGACGGGTTTCCTCGGACGGGACGACGTGGCCGTGGGACCGTTGGCACCTGCGGGAGCGTGGGACAGGCAGCGGGCAGGGCGACGGCGCAGCCCTAATGAGGAAACGGACGGCGCGCGGGCTGCGCGGGGGACCGCTAGCACAGTGTCTTAAGACTCCCCCAGCAAGTAGAACCAACCAGCAGCCTCGTCACACTCCAAAGCTTGTTACTCAAGGCCTGAGGCCAAACTTGCTGACACTTTCTATCAGGATGGAAAATAATAATGCTAAATAAACACAACATACATAATTGATGTTTTGTTAGTTGTTTTCCGTACCCATTTCAGTTCTTTTATACAAGAGCATCTTCACCGTTTCTCATTTCCCATTTATATTCCTTTATTTATGTTCTGATCTCGGTATCAAAGATTGATTATTTATCAATACTATGCTATTGAAGAAAATAATCCACAACATCCAGATCTAAAATAGGCAGATGTTATCGGAGGTTAGGAGAATATTGAAATGATATTTTGACAACTAAAAAAATTTAGACATTAATTTTTTTAAAAAAATTTAAATACAAATTTTATTGTTTTATGGGACCAAGTAGAATTCGTCATTCTCTGAAGATGTAGAGTTCTTATGTGCGTAATGTCACAGTATGTATCGCACACTGTACTTCAAAACCGCGTTCCGGGGTTGCTGTAACTCAGTTTCTTAAACTTGTTAGCAAGTTTTATCAGAATTAAAAGGTTTAAATCATGTTTTCTGACCTTAACAAATCAGAATGGCTGATTGAATTCTGAAATATGTTTTAAATTTCAGGAACTGTAGTGCCTTCTGAAGAAACAACTTAATCATAAGTTTTTAACACCCTTTAAAAATCATAGTTCGTTGTAAGGTGAACAACTAACAATCGATACAGATGCCAAGAGTGATACAGAGTAATGGAACCTGTCAGAAACACTGTGCCAATTAGTGTACTAATTGGACTGTAAGAATTTGGGATCAGAAACATAAAAATATAGTTGGTTTGAATGTAACTTTAGAATTTTATCGTGAGATTTGCAATTTTTGTTATATTCTCGTAGAAAAAGTTTGAAGAATACGGTACAACTACCCATTTAAGCAATTTTAAAATTGACAGGGATAATTGGAGCAATATAAAAACCTAATTTTACATTCGTTGCAAACAATGAAAAAGAGTGAAATTAAATCTTCTTGGGTGTCCAGAGGGATGGTGTCATGAAAACACAAAGTTTCGACAGCTAGGTTTTCCCCCTTCATCAGGTGTTGCAGGTGAAGAGTATATTTCAGCAATCAATGAGCAAGCTTGTTTCCTCACAAGCTGCCTGTCCTGTTACAAGTATTCGGATTCTTGAGGATACGAAAAAAACATTTTGAACTTTTTTTTCTGATTGTAACCTACAAAACAAGTTATCTGAAACAAACTAAGAAATTTTTGTATCTCATGTTTAATACCAGCGTTGCAGAGAGCCAATTAACACTGCTTCAGCTACAACAGATAAGTTAGCTGTCACCAGAAACGCGATCATTCCAACCAACCTGAGAAGCAAATGTTTGGACACAATCATACTGCGCTGTTTGAGGACGGACTACTTCTGCAGCGACGGCCGCAGGTGAACCAATCAGGCGTGTTTGCTGGCCGCGGATTCTGATTGGCTGGAAATGAAGAGGAAATTGGCAGGATGCACCAGCGGCTGAGGACCAGTGCGAACGGCCGTCAGCTCAAAAGTGCCGCAGCGAGTCCTCATCCACACCAACATGCTTCGGTGTCCACTCTCGTGCCCCACCCAGCAACTTTCACTGTTACATGGCAATACCACACCATCTTACTTTTTTAAAGTGCTGACTAGCAATGTTATCTCTGGTATGGACTAGTAAATTAAATTACTATAAAAATCTTTCCAATTACCATTTAATTTTTCTCTCCAAATTTCTGTGCCGAATTGTTGTCTACTTGTGTGTATTTTTGTCATTAATGTGAACCGTATTATCTATGTCTGTCAGTCATAAAATTTAGTGTGGTAGTCGTGAGTGATAATTTTCTCGTTATGTTGAAAATCATTATTCTTTGCTGTTTCAATAAAACTGGTTTTTCATCAGACTACCTTGACAGTCTTATTTAAGTCGAAGGTTCCAAAACCTTTCTCTAATAGAGCGAGCATTGTGAAACATTATTCTGAGATATTACTGGTCTTGTCTCACCCATCATATCAAAACTATAACAAAATTTCTCACGTTTGTAGTTCATTTTCTACATTATGTAACTGTGTATTGCTAGGTATTTCCTTTAGAGCCTTACTGTTGGTCGGCGTTGAAGGCATTAGTGCCGGGAAGAGACGAGGTGCAAGGAATGGGAATTTGGCCGTGATTTTTGAAGGAAACTTTCTCGCATTCACCTCGAGAGAATTTCGGAAACCATGGAAAACCGAAATCTGGTAGGCTGGACGGGGATTCGAACTCAAGTCCTTTCGAATACCAGACTCGAGTGTTATTGCTCATCCAACAAGCTTACTTGTAAGCCCTACTTAATCTGATGTTTTTTCGAAACTTTAATTCATTTCAATAAGCGTTGAATTAAGCCATCTTGAACATACTGATTTCAATGTGTTAATGTTTTTGATTTACATCCACGTAGAAGTGGTTGGGGCAGGGGCTGTAGCTTTGAACGGATAACTCATCAGTTGATGTGGAGGAATTGTTCTAATAACTAGTAATATGGTAGATAGCACGGTGCTTGGTCATTAGGGTAGTGCCGAGGATTTTTGTCTCGTTCAGCATTTGGTCAGTTTTGATTTCTGCACCTACATCTGCAATTCACAAAAGTTTTGATAACAGACTGTGCTTTGCCTCAGGCTAACTCCTATTCCAATCCCGAACAGCACGATCGAAGAAAGACTTAATACAAGCATCACTACGGCACTTAATTACTCTAATCTTATCTCGTTTGTCTTTGTGACCCAAATAGATTCGTTGACAAAGTATCTTATCGCACTCACAAATGAATGGAGTTATTCACAAGTTTGCCTATAAATTTAAACGAAACCTAAGTCACCTGTCTGCTAGACAACCACACCTCAATCTACATAACAACTGTGTGACGCTTTTGGAAGGTCTGTGGGAAGCACTCTCGAATCGACAGACTCTTCTCTGTACATTCTCAATACTGTCAATCAATTCCTTGCGATACGGATCTCAAACGGAGGTCCAGATGTGGAACGCACGAGTTTTTTTTTACGTTATCTCCTCTGTATTTGCGTTATATTCATTCAAAATTCGACCTATAAATCGCAGCTCAGACTTAGTTCTAACTGCGACCGAAGTTATGTGCCGCTTCCACTTCATATTGCTTTGTACTGCTGCGCCAAAATACTTCAGGGAATTAACCATCTCAGTTACTGAACTGTTTACTTTTATTTACTGAATAAACGGATTATTTTTGTTAGTTCTGCACAATACACATTTAATATGATAAATAATAGACATCAAGACGTCTAGTGTTATAACCTTAAACGAGGAATTCTTGTATATTTACATTGGTATTTGGGAAACGGCTCTAATGATAGAGTTGAATTTCATATTGAGATAACGGTTTGCTTTTCAAGTTTATTTAATCGCTGTCCTCCTGAAAAAAAAAAAAAAAAAAAAAAAAAAAAACACACACACACACACACACGCGCACGATTTTAAAAATATTTTTTCTGATGTTGCTTTATAATGCCATATCGTAGAATTTTGACGTATCAGTCTGATGCGGAATTATTTATTTAGACGATATTTCATATTCAGATAATTTTAAAATTTAGTGTTGAACTATGTGCATTCATGAATTTTATATTTAACCGACCACAGTTCTTATGTAGGTAGGTGTGAAATATTATAAAACTTATAGTCTATATATCTAACAATTTTGCAGGAGAAACTCTTGTATATTGGCGAAATTAGTTTCTCACAAACGTATCTTAGGATTTTGATGAAACCTTGCACAAATGGCTCGGTCACCCAGATACTTGAAGATAAAGTGGCATACGTACTTTTTTCGTTTCCTCGTTCACTGTGGATCGTTTAGAAACGAGTGAATTCCTCTGACTGAAGTGTCTTACAAAGTGGTGAAGTTGTGCAGAAGTATGGGAGACGCGGAGTGGAGCTATCGATTCGGCGAGCAGTTTGGTGCGCCTGTTGAGCCGGCTGGGGAGCAGAAGTTGCCTACCCGTGCATTATTATCCGCGCGCGCGGGCGGGCGGGCGATGTGTGCCGAGCGAGTGTATCAGTCAGGATTGCCAGTGACGCAAATAAGATTATAAAGCGGCTATCGATCGCTCGCTCGCTCGCGAGTTCCGCCTCGCCCGGCGCACAGCTGCCATCAAAGGAAGCAGCCCGGACCACTAGTAATTGCGACAGCTCTTACACAAGTCTTCAATTAATTCTTTCTGCGTGCGGAATTAATTCGGCGCGCGGCCCGCTCCGTCTGTGCGGCATTCATGAATAATCTTACGAGGAGAGACCCGTGCACCGCGTCCCGCGAACCTCCAGTGCGATCCTAATTGCCAATGTCTCTAATGCTGCTCATCTTATACAAATAATGTATCCTAGGCTTAAGCCCGCGACAGCGATTTGCGTATGGTCACGAGTCTAGAATTGTTCCCAGATAACAGACAAGTTCAATTAGGTAAATGTCTGTTTTACCCATACTCTGCCCTCGGGAGTTGTTGTCATGGCAAATGACAACATAACAGGAAAGTACAGTTACGCAAATGTATATTTTACCCATGCTCTGCCCTCGGGAGTTGTTAATTGTCTTAGCAGATTCCAACATAATAGGAAAGTTCAGATACTTGAATGTCTTTTTTACCCATAGTCTGCCTTCAGGAGTCGTTAATTGTGATGGCAAATGGCAACATGTCAGGAAAGTTCAGGTAGCTACATGTCTACTTTACCAATAGTCTGCTCTAGGGAGTTGTTAATGGTCATGGCATATGCCAAAATGACAGGAAAGTTCAGTTAGGTAAATGCCTATTTTACTCATAGTCTGCCATCGGGAGTTATTAATTGTCTTCGAAAATGTCAACATGACAGGAAATTTGAGGTAGGTAAATGTCTATTTTACTCATATTCTGCGCTCGGGAGTTATTAATTGTCTTGGAAAATGTCAACATGACAGGAAAGTTAAGGAAGGTAAATGTCTATTTCACCAATAGTCTGCCATGGGGAGTTGTTAACTGTTATGGGAAATGCCAACATGACAGGAAAGTGCTTCCTTTCCTTGTGAAAAGAAAGAGCAGCGCCTCTGAAGGCTTTCGGAGGATGTGCGTGACATAAACACCGCCTCACCATTGGCAGACCCATTCTTTGCAAATAATAAAGTTTTGTGTATGACCACGGATGTAGAATAGTTCCCTGTTCGTAAATAGATTCAGGTGAAGGGTAAACAAATGTCTAACTTGTCTAAAACGACTTGTTAATTGTCGTGGTAAATAGCAATGTAAGAAGAAACCGTTTCCTTTCCATTTGGAGAAAACCTTCACCACGTCTGTAGAGTTTCGGAGGATGATGCGTGGTCTACACACAACAGGCACCCTTGGCAGCCCCACTTATCACTTTGCAAATAATGAAGTTGGGGCGTTTATTGAGATACAAATAAGTTTTTAGATTGACAGATAATTACCGCACGATCTGTTCGATATATTATTTGAGTTTGATCATTGTTAGACTTTTTAAGTTCAATTTAAACCAAAGATAAATAGCCTACAACAACATTGCACTCAAAGAAAATCCATTTATCAAAATCTAAAACTGACAAAAATGATATTTCAGGGAAAAGAATGGGTTTTTAATGACAGTGGTTTTACTAAAATACGTTCTTGACCTGTATTTGACTCTAAGTGTTCACTCTGTATAATTTTAAGGATTTCTGCTGAATTTTAAGGGATTTATATGGGATAATATACCATCCAAAATCGTCTTGTGAGTGTGTGTTTACCATCTGTTGTAAATGGCACAATAATCGATATCCTAGGTCCAATTAGTTGTGCTTTAACAGCCATTATACTAGTGTTATTTATGTTAGTGAATTATGATGTGTTTTTAACAATACTACCATCCAGATATTTTATTGTTTTACCGTATTCTATATTTTGTTAATGATTTTACATCCAGTGATAAAGTTTCTTGTTAGACCCGTTTTATTTCCTGTGTGACTGACCTGTATACAGTACGAAATTTATTCTCGATTTCAGCTACGATGGCATTTTTAGTTCATTTGTAATCACTCCCATACCAATGCACTGTAAAAGCCCTGCAACAACCTAGGACCGAATCTAAATGAACTAAACGGCACCATGCTGTTGCAGATCCCAAAAGCTTTAGAAGCGGATGATATTTCATATAAACACTTACCTTGGCCCACAATCCGAAAGTTGGTTGGTCTCTACTGAAAAAGACGCACGAAGCAAGAATATCAAAGATAGGACGGACAATTCATTTTGTCCATAGTTGGTATAAAAACCCTAAAAATCCTGTTCTTGCCGGGATTTAAATCCGTGACCTTGAATTTTAAAGGCGAATACCTTACTCTTTTTATTTTTTGCTAGTTTTTTCACAAACTAGAACTTACACTATAATTTATGTAAATTTAAAGTTAAGGATATTATTATTCATTGTAAATCAAAAGTCAAATTAAATATCTTCTCCTTTTTCGTCATAATGAAGAAGTAGTGAAACCCTAAGTTCATTTTCGGATGATGATTTAAATACAATCCACTGAGCTAGAAGAGCAATTCCAACACCAGATGCATTCCTCTTCTCCATCCAAGTCCAACATTTGCAAATGCTCAACCGGAAATGCATATATTGTATGGATGAGTACGAAAATATGGTGTTAGTGACAGCAGGAATGGGTGCGTTTTGTAAACAAACCCGCATCGTCGCAAGCGAGGAAATGCATTTGCGTTGGCAGTTAATAATGAGCTACGGGGTGCATTCCACCGCTTCTAAAATAAACACTCATAAATAACGGGCGTTGCGTATCGGAAAACGTTTGCTTTTTATTATTTACAATTCATTAATTCGGTGCGCCGTTTTGATGGAACTGCAGTGTGCATCCGAATAAATAATACGGCGATGGAATTGCAAATTGCATCCGTGGGTCACGCGTGTTGTACATATTTGTAACGATAGATTAACATCAGTTCAGGCGACCACGTGCCCTACGAACAGGCAGAACTACTTTTGCACTGTACAGTGATACACAATACGTAGGCTGATTGTACTGATAGCTCTCAGCGCATGGAAACAATGCGCTCGTACTACCTGCGAAGCGTATTTCGACTGATTAAGAACAACAACGAGAACGATACGGTACTATTTTCGCTAACCAGATGTCTTCCACCCGGTTCTCCTTCTGTGACAACCGAGTCTCAACTTCGAACATACCAAACGATTTTTCGCGATGGCTTAAATTAAAGATGAAAGCATTGAGGCTAATGAAGTGATTTGTATATTTCAAGTAAAAAAGGGTATCTGTAGTTACACTTCTGAAAATTGGTTAAGTTTAATTTTTGCAAATACCCATAGAGTAAGTAAAGAATGTTATGAGGTGTTTGCACTGTTATTCTTTACACAGTAACACATGTTTTTCAAGTATTTTTGTGTATTGTAAAAGTCAAACAGACTGTAAATCATCAATATATATATCGTGGAAAATCGAAATCTGGTTAGTGCAGTGGGTGAACCCGCGTCCTCCCATGTTGAATCTTAACCTTCAGTTTACCAAACCTACCAACCGGTACAAGTTATTTTGATGACAATTTTTCGTGGTCCTCGTAGATTTCCCTGATCGGTTGCCACATATAGGATTTTTCATAACAGTGTTCTGCATCACGTGCAGATTATCCACCGTCAATAGGAACGATCTCGAATCAAAATGGCGGCTGTTAGGCAATCGGGCTGCCGCCGCAGCGAGGCCTGAAGGTTGGCACGCCTGACCCTTCAGCTGTGGAGGAGGCTTAAGGCGCACAACGTTGTCCGTCGGGCTCAGCAGCCTCTGGTGTCGATGGCGCTAATTACTGTGGTGCAGTGGAGGCTCCGGCGGATCATAATTCATACCTTCCGTCACGGCCTGAGAGTACGCAACTTTTTTACGAGAGCGCTGTATTTTGTTATGTGGTTAAAAGAGGCGACATCTTTCAAACCATGGTGTCATACTTGCAGCTTAAATTCCTTCCATTAAAAACATAAAACTGCTATAAAAAATCTTGAAATGAGAAACTATTTTCTTTTATTTCCGCCATAGTATAACTCAGCTGATATGAGTGGTTTTCGTCAAATATTACTGAACATTTCTTACTTCCAGAAAGAAAGTAAATGTTGCATCCAGATATATTGAAGCCTAAATAGTTGCTTTTGTACTTAAAATTGGTAGGTGTGTACTTACAACTGGATGACTTGTATAAGATTAGATGTCAATAAGTAGATGTTATATTTTGAGTATATAACGAGACTGTCTGCTTTGCTAAAATCCTCTTATTGAATTTACGTGCATTGAAAATATTACACATACCTGAGGAGTCAAAGCTGAGGGATAATTAGTATTGTAACTGTCCTTAATTTTTACTTTTTTATGTCCATAACCCGAAGCTTGGTTGGATCCTCCCGAAGGAGCCATACTAAACCATCGTGTCAGAGATAGGACCACCAGTTCCTTTCCCCTGGGACCTACAGTTTAAGTGGAGTCCAAACCACGAAATGTGCTGGCGAAGCTCATATGATCAAACACAACACTTAAAAATTCCTGGCTCCACAGGGATTTGAACCCGCGCCGGAACCCCCACTCTGAACCACTGAGCCACACACTCGGTACTATGGCATTAATGAACCAAAACAATAGTTATAAAAGTGCAAGCATGGAAGTAGAGTGCTATTATTAAGCATTGGTTCCTAATAAGCTGCCATTCGAAAACTGATCTATACATAATCCTTGAAAATCTTTCTCGTCAAACCGTAAGCAAATTATTTTATTTCTGCTCGATCGTCACTAGTTGCTCTTGCAACTGCTGTAGGAGGGTTCCATTAAAGGGTCTCTGAAGGCTCGTTCCATTGGATAATGAGGATCGATAAAACCTCTGGAGGACGTTAACATCTTCAAAGAAATGGTGGGCGTGTACTCGGAGCAGTGATGCACTATATCGACAGCCTCCCCTCCTTCTCACGACTCTCTCCCCCAGCTCTTACATATTCAAAAGCTACCTCGGTACCGTGGTCGACTTACGAGCTCCGCGAAACCTACAATCGCGACAGCTTCCTTTCTGAGAAGGAGAGTAAACAAGTGAATATGTGAGTTATGTATTCTCCCAACAGCTGCGGAAGATTAATTTCTCTTCCATGACAATGATTAGACTAGTGTTTGATGATATTGTCACATGGCGAGAGGAGCGAGGAAGTGGATACCTCGGGTTTGGGCTGCATGTAAACACGCGTCATCTCAAGGAGGGGCCACTTCCGGCCGGCGGGGCTTTCTCACAGTCATCGGACGCGTTTTCGTTTTTGCTGCTCGCTCTCTTGTTTACTGCTAATTTAGCGACTTCCTCCGGCGCGTCACCTACTGTAAGATGAGCCGCGACCCACTTTGCCTTCAGCTGGCTCGGTGCCCTCTATGCTCCACGCCAAATTACACCCGCCGTCAACCGGAACGCATCCATCCTAAACAATCACAATGGTATATGCCCTAAAGAAATCAATTTTTTATTTGTTACTTACGGTTTAACTCTGTTTCTTTAATCCCCACACCACCCAATCAAACACAGTTACTAGCCAATGGCCGGAAGTGATTTGCATAGTAGCCTGTTTCTCTTATTCTTTCTTCTAGCCAAAACCGTGCGTAGTAGGTAAGTGGTAACGCTCTTGCCTCGCATTCCGGATGATGCTGGTTCGAACCTGGCAATTGTTTCCCGAAATCACTCCAGGCTAATGCCGAAATGATTGCTTCAAAAAAGCCGTGGCCGAATTCCTTCTCCCATTCCTTGCTCCATCGACAAAGCGTAAAGCCATAAGTATAAGAATCTCCTGTCCAACTCTCCAAAACCACTTT
>JARYHS010006348.1:0-21289 GCA_031002005.1 Vandiemenella viatica
CTTCATTCACTCAATAAAACTATTACTTCCAACTTACATGTAATATGCCATTGTTCCACCAACAAGATAATTATTTTTCTTAAGTCTTTCAACTTTTCCTTATTCTTATCCGTAAGTATAAGATCTTACTTATTTGCAATATGGGAACACTGTGTTTATCACTGTGTACCTTACCTGAGAACTTCCATTTCGATAATAGTTCAATAGAATTCTTAATGAAGGAAATAGCACTCTTTCCTAGAATGCAATGATTAGAGATGATCATCTCTACTCATAATATGGAAGCATTGAACACCATTTAGTCCTTGGATAACAATGTGAATGCATATGGATATGGGACTTCATCCAAATACTTATCATAGACAACCACAGCTGAGATTGGGGAACACAATAAAGATGAACATTGTAACACAATATTTTGGTGTTGAACCTTATTCTTGCAAGTAGATGAAATAATGTGGGCAGATGTGATTACACAGACACCTGCTTTCACACAGCAGGTGTTGGTCCGCATCTCAACCACTTGCCATAATAAGGTTAAATGCCGAAATACTGTTACATATTCATCATTATTTTTGTCATCATCCTAGAGTTTCCTAGCTAATTTTTACTGTGTGTCTTGGCTTTTTCTTGTGATTAAGGACCATTTCATTTGAACCCTTAGGCTTGGTTAGTGATTTTTTTATTTTTTTTATCTATCCTTTTTTAAATTTATATTGCATTGTACCACTGTTCCCTATTTCATTTTATCACCCCGCCCCCTTTTTTTTATACAATACACCTCAGAATTTGGATATTTTGTTGTTGTTAATTTTTTCCACTTCAAAGTACACCACTTCAGATATAATAAACATATGTCACCGCTTTTCCAACCTGCAAAGCCCTATTAAAGCTCAATTTTTGGTACAGTTGCAAGCTCCTTAAGCAGTTATACCTTCATCTCTTGGCAAAATGTCATGCCTTAGTAAATAGGAAGTAGTCACAGAGGGCCATGTCCATTCAATACAGAGGCTGACATTGTTACTTTTATTTATTTTTTGCCAAAATTCATGCAGAAGCCATAAAGTGTGGTCAGGTACAGTTACACATGAATTGGGGTATTGTCTTTGAATTGCTTCACTTAAATGGCATACAATTTCCAAGTAATACTCCTTTTTGACTATATGACCTGCTGGACCTGCATCCACTATGCCATTGAAATCAAAGAACACAGTGATTAGAATTGTGTTTGATTGTGCTTGACATGGTTTTTTTCCACCCTGGTTCTTCAGGAAGTTTCCATTGGTATGAATGGATCTTAGATTTGATGCCATACCCATACACCCTCATTTCATCAATAACTATTAACTGGATTATTATTATTATTATTATTATTATTATTAACTGGATTATTATTGACTTCATTTAGCAGCAGTTGAACAATTTTGGAACAAATTTTGCTGCTGCATGTACCATGCCCAATATATATATATATATATATATATATATTAGACATTGGGATAGGAGAAAAACCACCGCTTACCAAAGATGAGGGCTCCAGCGGCGTCAAAACACGAACACAAACATAATACAAATTTTCGAGCTTAGCTCTTCATCAGGTTGTAGGATGCTAGCAACCGATTGTTTGGAAACAAAGGCGCTGAGAGCGGATATATTAGACATTGGGATAGGAGAAAAACCACCGCTTACCAAAGATGAGGGCTCCAGCGGCGTCAAAACACGAAAAAACACACAAACACAAACACAATATACCAAAGATGAGGGCTCCAGCGGCGTCAAACATGATATATAAAAATTGCTTGGCAAATGATACTTCAACATTGACAGTAGTTCTGTGATAGTGGAGTTTTTGATTGTCTACAATTATTTTCCTTATCTTTTGGACTTTAGTCATCAGTTGTTGATGTGCTGGGATGTCCAGAGCTTGTCATCCTCGGCACCTTCACAGACCCTCTTAGAACGTTTATACCACTTATGAACACTTGGTTTTATCCTAAACATTCAGCATTTCCAATGTTGTACAGCATTTTATTCCATTCTTAACACAAAATTTGATGCAAATCCTTGCTTCCTTTTTTCCATAAGAAAAGTATTCACCAAGTACTCCTGAACAGATGTAAGTATTTCAACAGACTAAGCAACTGCTATAGCTATACACACACACACACACACACATACGCACAAGAACTTTACAATTGAACTTTTACAGCCCAGAAAATTAAATTCCATTAACAAAAAATCATACTTCGTACACATGGTTTGGTACAGTGAAATACTTGTCCATTGGCTAGGTTCATAGTAGATTTTTGTGATATTTATTTTTACTGTATTGCTTTACAGTTAATTTTAAAGTGAAACGTTTGTTTTTCTGCTCTAACATTTCACAATTATAAGTTCATAAATTTGCTTGTATTTATAGATGTTTTCATTTCGTTCAGCCTCAGGGTCACAAACATCCATCTATCCTGTTCCATCGATATGTGCCCAGGACCAAATCTCAGACTGGTTTGATTCCTTAGCAGAATGTCTGCATTGGAATGTGCGTAAACGGCAGAAGCATCTGGATGAGCTTAGTGACCTGACACATTCCAGTTCAAATGATACACTTGACTCATTAGAACATGCTGAACAGTTAGACAGCTAGACATCAAGGTATGATACTCTACAAGTAGTGTTTTGGTGAGGGAAACATTCATTTAGTGTTACTATTGTTTGAAATTGGAAATAATTGGCTAAAAATGGTACTTGAGAGTGAAAAGAGTTGGAAAATTGAAAGGAAGGAAGAAAGTAAACTGTTTTAAATATATATTTTTTTAAATTTCATTTGAAAGTTGTTTATATGGTGATTATTCCATAGATGCCCGTATCATTACATGAATATTTTTCTTATTTTAATTATAATCTCTCTTACTTCCTTTTTCTATATTTAATTTGTTTTTGTGAAACACATTTTGTCATATTAATTAGAATTTTAAAACCATCATTGTAAAGCAGCAGCATATATATTCAAGTAAGAAAGCAGTTAGAAAGAATCAATAAAACACTTTGCTGTAGTTTTAGCTTTGTATTTGTACTCTTCCCAAGATGTTAAATTAACCATAAAGGAACTAATACACAGTATTAATTTCGTTCAAATCATATTGAAATGGTAAAATGTTTACAATTTGTGTATTTGTTCCCTTTACTTGGAGTTAATGTGCTTCTGGTTCTTCTTATTTTCATAAAATGGGAATATAGCATTTGTTAATTTTAACAAAAATCAGTTAATCTTTTTAGATATTTTTCCTTTCATATTATATATAACTTTCTCTTGCTTGTGACAAACATTTTGTGTTTCTCAAGTTGTCACACATATTCTTTTTAGCGGGCAACCAGAGTGTCTGTTGTTCCTTCTCAGCACTGCCGATATTATTCCATGCTTCTATATAATCACTCACTGCTTTTAATTTGATAAACAGAAATAATATGGACATAATTATAAACATTTTATAAAACAATTAGGCGGGATATATTTATTATCTCACAAGATGTACTGAAAGATTCCTTTTTTTTGAAAGCATTGCCTTATTCACTGTGAGATTTTACTGTCTGTGTATATGTTATTATGGATTTACTGATTCAGGTAATTAATACTTTGAGTTGTACACAACATCCGCATAATCTGTTAAATATTTTTGTGATTGCTGTAGTTATGAAGTGATTGCTGCAATGTTTCAGTTATCAGCTTGGAAGAAGCTTCATTTTCACTACTCTGCAGTTCTGATGGATGTTGAAGCTCATTTTATGGAACAGATTGTAATCACAGCTCCACTGCTGGGCTAATATGAGGCAGATGTGGGCATTTGACGTGCTGTCAGAAATATGTGGCAGTGAGTGCTCTTATCTTCAATTGGTAGCTTTCTGCTACGGATTGATTCATTTCTTTCTTCCATTGCAGTTCCATCTGCCACTGCCTGGAGTAAAGATATTTAACACATCCTTATTTTTATACATTTATTTTCATCAAGAAAATGGATAGAACTAAATTTCTTACCATACTGCAGTTTCATGAATGACTTTATTCTTTTATCAGTGTGGAACTAGCCTGCAGCAGTTTTTCTATATACAGTGTACTGTTATTTTAAACTTTTATAATGGTTGTGATTTATAGATGCTATTCTAGGAACTGTTGTTAAAATTTGTTACAAATGTATACAGATCTCTTACAAACATCTTGATATTTGAAAAAGAGAGATTTTTTTAGAGAGTAACTTTAAAGAAACAAATTTTTTATTGTTAAATACTGATGGTTGAACTTATATTGTTAGATCCATCTTTGCAGAACATTTCATGTTAATTATCCAGGTTTCTTGACTTTTCCTATGACATTTCCATCTCAGATCCTGATATCAAAAATATTTATATTTTCATTTAGTAAGCAGTATTTAATGTTTTTATTAATAGGATGGTAATGGAGTGAGTGAATGAGTAAACCATGGTAAATGTAAGACATCATCTGAAGTTAAGGCTGTAATTTTTTTATTTGTTTAATAAATCACCATTGTGAATTTTTTAAAAACCCACTTTTTTATTGACTCCTTTTTAATCAGTGGTGAACTGTATATGAAAATCAATTAATGTAAAACTATAAAATCAACAGAATAAAATGGTTTAGTAAGTGGAATTAAAATTATGAACATACAATAAATTTTTATTTCATTTTGTGAAAGCAGATTGTAGATAAATTGTTATGTGACAATGTCTAGCCAAATTTTGTTATAGTTTTAACAACAAATGGAGGAGTGACAGTACCCATAAAAAAAACACCCAAAGCATGTTACAATTTAGGGTAATCCTGAAATGTCTGTACATCTTCAAAACAATAACAATGTATGTAAACAAAACTGCACTACAATGTAATAACCGTAAGATTTTTGAATACGTAATTTAGAATATAATACCAATTTCTCTACATAAATTTCAAAATAAAATTAATTTGTGGTGATGTCATAACTGGAGTATAAATTTACACTAGTTATTTTACCAAAAATTGAAGAAAAGAGAAAAGGTACTAGCAGTTTTAATTTAAATGGCATCCAATATTTACCTATTTCATATACTTCTTTTAATTACTCCAATTTGTTTCTGTAATAAAGAACTAGCAATAGAATTGAGAGGAAAATAAAGTATTCCAGAGTCAAAAATAAATTATAACAAAGATGATATTCACTGCATACCATAATGGGTGGCAAAGAGAGCACAGAAATACTTGGATGAGAACAAACACACGCATGTGAAATTTTGTAGTTTAAATGTATCATTCTTATAATAATAATTTATAAAACTGTGATGGCTCTTCCCACCTACCTTTGCGCTCTACTAATTTGAACTTAAATTCCTTAAGTGTTCTTGGTAAATCATTCATCACTTCTCTTGGTAATTTATTCCAATCCCTTACACCCTTTCCTACAAAAGAAAATTTTCCAACACCCTTATGCCAGAAATCAAATGCTAGCTTGTGGCCATGGTCATCATTACCCTTCCATGCACTTTCCCACCAACATCATTCTGTGCCCTATCCGCTTATATAAAATTCTAATCTGGAGTCTGCGTACGTTGTCTATACCTATTGGCTAGAGAACGTCACGTGCCAGACATCACTCACCAATCAACAGCCATCATATTAAATTCATTACTTCGTGTTGCTTTTTGTTTATTTATGACAAATAGATGCAGAAACTCTTGTAAGAAGAATGGTGTTCGATGTTTGTTATATTATCTGTATCAGTTTTAAGAATTAAGTTAAAACATAACCTAAGAATTTTTTTTGGCTGAAGGTAAGAAACAATGAAGTTTATTAAAATTTCAGAGAAAGTTTACGCGAAAGGTAATTAATCGTGAAATACATTAGTCAAAAAAATGACAATTATCAGTTTTTGATATACTTTCTGACATTTAAAGTAAAATGCATTTATTTGAATAAATCATAGCCAAGTACTCCGAAAATCTAACCACAGTATGATACTCACATCACGAAAAATATCATTAAAAATGACTTATTTATTTTTCCTTACAAGCTTTTGCAGAATAAATTCCTTCTACCACCATAGATGATACCAGTCGTTATTCATATGAGGGTAATAGAAACTATGATTTTAGAATGCCGATATTAGTGGAGGTTGTGGTTAAGTTGACCAGAATCGTAACTTTTTTTTTTTTTTTTTCCCACCAGCACAATTCACTCTGAAATCAGTTTTTATACAATGTAAACTGCTTTCATAAGCACTGCATATGTTACTGAAGATATTAATACATGAGGATGGAAGTAGTTCTATATTAATTTGCTGAATTATACCTGGACCAAGAATAAAACTTATATTACATGGTATAGCAAATGTTTTTGAGATTCCTAATTTATTTTTAATTTGTTTCTATACTTCCATCATCAGTGATTCAAAGTTATTACTGTATTGCTAACAAAATATGTAGAACATCATAAAATTAAGGTTATGAGCAATATGTAATAACAATTCCGTATAATTAACTAGCCGCAAAATGTATGGCTCAAGTAAACGATATTATATTTTCTGTCATTTAAAGTAAAATGCATTTATTTAAGTAAATCGGGATTACCGGAGATTGCGATTCTGCCAGAATTTGGCGTCATAACACTGTCGTGATCAAACGCAAGACTCCTTTAGAAATACTTTCCGCAGTACATTTAACTATGTTATGCTGGTCCAGGCTGTATTACAATCTAATTTCTGTTTGAAAATAATGTTCCAGGATGTATTACAATGGATTTACTGCTTGAAAATAATGTCCAACGCTTGACCACAGCAGAATTAAGTCGTTATTACTGAATGTTATTTGGGCGGAATCGTGATCTCCAGTAGACCCAATCGTTATTCGTTTTTCCTTACAAGCTTTTCCAGAATAAATTCCTACCACCAACATAGCTGATCCCCATTGTTATTCATATGAGGGTAATACAAGCTATAATTTCCGAATGCAATGTTAGTGGAGGTTGTAGTTAAGTTGACCAGAATCACAACTGACACATTTTGTTACAGCATAATTCACTCTGAAATCAGTTTTACAAACAATTTAAACTTCTTTCATAAGCGCCATGTTACTAAAGGTATTAATTAGTGTGGGTGGAGCAGTTCCACATTTAACATGCAGAATTGTGCGTGGACCAGGAATAAAACTAATGTTACATGGATAACAAATGTTTTTGGGATTCAATTTTTATTATTTTCATTTTACTGATTCTATACTTCCATCGTCATTAATTCAGTAGATGTTTCTACTGTATTGTTATGTGAACTGCAAATGAAATATGTAGAGCATTACAAAATCAAGACCATTAGTATTATGTAATAAAAATTCCGTATAATTAACCAACAGCAAAAAAAAAAAAAATACTGCCAGAATATTTCATTCAGACCTTCATTTTTGACGGGCTTGAAGCTAGTCACCAATATATGTCTTTTACACTCCCATGATTCTCTTCACCCTCCTATCATCCAATGAACCCAACTCCAGCTCCTTTATCATATTAGTTACTGAATGTGTTTTGCAGTAAATTCAAAGGTCATATCTAGCAGCTAAGGATTGCAATCCCGCAGTGTTTTCAATCCCGTCGGATTTTTGCAGGACTTGCACCAATCCCCAGGTATCGTGCGGGATTGGCGCTGACAGTTTTTCAACACATATTTTTAAAACAGTTATTTCAGATATTTACAAATTAAATAGTAAATGTCTTTTAATTTATCAATTTTCAAGTTAAATGATAAAAATTAACAATATTTTAATTGGTAAAATGACATTAAAATTTTTTAGCCTTAAGATTATTTCAAGCTTTACATTTTTAAATTTAAACTAATTTTCAAAAAAATACAAGAATTGTTTTTGTGGGATTCATTATTATGTCTCCTGATTTCTTGATTGGTCTTATAGTTGATTCATTGTTACTAAAAGAAACTACTTACAAAGATGTATATCAGTTTTACTTTAAGTGGCATAACTTTTTTAGAGTGGAAATTACTTTTTTATCTTTATTATCTAAGAAAGGAGATTTTCTCTGTATATAATTGCAATGAAGTCCTCACTGGTGTATCGCTGGATTGCATTGCAAAAACATGAAATTTCACATTTGAGGAAGACGGCAGAGGCAGCCGTCAGAAGTAAGGTGTTTTTACAACACAATTCAATGTGAAGACTTCGCTATCACTTTTTCTTGCCTTTAGTTCATGTATACAAGGAGTTGAAATCATGCAAATGGCAGCACATTTAAGCAGGTGCCTTTCATCAAAGAACGCTTTTTTCCAATGCATCGAGGTGGTGGTCGAGACGACAATAAGTCAAAGGATGTACAATTGCCTTTAGATAACTGCTAAATAAATAGGTATACAATCCTTAAAATCACAATAACATTACCTTCATACCAGCAAATAATCAAATTTTTGCCCACAAATACAGGAAGTAGCCACAATTGCGTTATCTGCAAATATAATTGATGTGTGTGAAATAAAAAATACTTATTATATAGTAAGAAAATTGTACTAAATACACAATGTATCACAAATTATAAAAATGTGTTCTCAAAACAAACGTAAGTATGTAAAAGTGGATATATTTACTTACGAATGATGAAGGTAGACAAAATCAAACATTTGTTCAAATAAATCAAATGCCAAACGCAAGGATACAACCAAACAGTGCGATACATCCAATAGAGACTGAGTGAGGCCAGAAAATGACAGGATAGCAAGTCATGCAGACTGACATTCATTTTCGCGGATTTCTGATCCACTTAATTTTGTATGGGATCCTTTGGGATTGGGGGAGCCCACTTTGCTGGATTGCAATCCCTACTGGCAGCTCTTCTCTGCATCCCCTCCAATGTGTGTATTTGATACCCAAGATGTGGGCCCTATCCTACACCACCATATTCAAGCATTGATCTGACCAAAGTTTTGTACCCCAGTTCCATTACTTCTGTAGTACATCCCCTCATCACTCTTTCCAACAGGTGAAGGTTTTTGAACCGTTTTTCTACTGTTTGAGTGGACCGCCAGCACATCCGGACGGCCATGGAGCAGGCATCATAGAGACCCCAAGATTTTATGCACCATTTCTGAATGTATATAAGGAAGTCTTAGGTGGAGACTGCCAGCTTGCGACAGCTAGAAGAGGCCTGCCACCTGATGAAGACACCAGAGCTAGCTGTCAAAACATAGAATTTATACAAAACCAGCTTGCTGGACACTTGAGAGGATTATATCTCCTTTCCCTACTATCTGTCCAATGTGTATTGCCCAGTTGAGTTTGTTATCAAATGTTATATCAAGGTATTTACCTTTCGAGACTTCAGTAAGCAGCTCATTCTCCACTTTATAATCAACATTTAGGTTTTTATCTGTGTACCTAATAAGCTGGCTCTTCTTTGTATTTATCTTCATCCTATGTAGATCACCCTGCAGTTGCTTACAGTCGTGGGTGCCGGCAGGATTACTTTAAGGGAGTTGCATCTGTTGTTTTTATACATTATATTTAATACTTATTAAATAAGGATACTGGATTTATTGACAAGGTGTTGAACAAATTTGGGCAACAACCTAGGTGCCTTAGGTTATTAATCAAACAGTGAATTTAATAATAAATTTTTTGTTTCCTAATCTTTTTCTGTGTATTTTCTTTCATAGCAGGGGGGTGCCAACTCCCGGTGCCCATGTTTCCAGTCTTCTACAGTTTTGACCCTATTATGTAACATTATGTCATCTGCAAACAATCTAACTTCTGATAGTAAACCATAACACAACCATTCATCAGAATAACAAATAGCAATGGTCCCAATACACTACCATGTGGAACTCCCATGTTCACTCCTAATTCTTTTGATGCTGCATTACCTACCCTAACTTTTTGCTTTCTACCTTTTAAGAATTCTTCTACCCAGCAAATAACCTTTTTATCAACTCCAATAGTTTATACCTTATTTAGCATCATTCTTTGGCTCACTCTGTCAAAATCCTTTGGAAGATCTAGTGCTACACTATAAATTTTACGTCCCCTGCCCATTTCATCAGAGATATCTTTTATATAGTCCACTAACTGAGATTCGCTTGAATATCCTCGCCTAAAGCCATGCTGCTGACATGAAAACCACTCACAGATACGATTGATATGGTTGCATATTAATCTCTCCATTAATTTACCTGTTACTGACATCAAGCTGATTTGCCTGTAGTTTTCGAACCTACTTGTTACCCCTCCTTTATGGACTGGTACTACTATCACACTTCTCCAGTCATCTGTAAGTAACATTTTTCCAGATTCAATTTACAGTATAACTCCAATTATCCAAATCGCTGATTATCCGAATTGCTTTTTTTATTAAAACTGAAACATACTATGATTACAAAAATAATGATTCTGCCTACACACCACATGAAACTTCTCACTGTCAAGCGGATGTGCGACTATGCTGCCAGAAAACAGATGAATACAGTCAAACAGCTTACTTTGACAGAGATGTTCAGCAAGCAATAACTTTTATTTACAGTACATGTACAGGTACGAGTATATTGTACTAATGTACAGCACTAGTAACTATGCTTCACATGTAAGAGTGTTGTCTTTTCCTTTAATAAATTAAAAGCTCTTTTCCTTTAAATATAGTTTCTTCTCCCATTTTCAACATTTATAAAGTAATTAATTAAAACAGACACGTTTTAGGGAAAAAAATCCAATTATCCGAGTTTTTGATTTTCCGAATGGGGCCCGATCCCAATTATTCAGATAATTGGAGTACTACTGTAAATAATTTTTCAAGATAAGTTGAAACTGGTAGAATAGCAGCTTAATTTTCTTGAAAGCATCATTTCCTGACACTCTGCTTTTTACTTGGTCCCCTTGCCATAACTTTGCTATCTTTGTTGATATTTGATACATTCCTCTCGAATTTCTACTGCAGCAGCTAAAATCACATCAAACCTACCATCTGCCCACAGTGCCTATTCATTGGTTGTTGTCACACATATCATTTAAACTTCTCTTTCTTGAAACCTCCGTAACTATGAAAGATGCACTTGTATATTTTCTTCATGCTCTATTAAAGTAAAATTCCTTAAACATTTAAACTATATCAACAACAATTCTCTTAAGACGCAATCATATTTTTATGATGCAGTTTTCCACAGGTCTGTAATCCTTTATCCATACCATAAGATAGGCATATGATCTAGATATTCTAAATATATGCTAATATGATAGTTCTTTTCCTTTACCTCATGGATAAGAAGAAAACCCAACGTTAATGGGCTTGTGATAAAAAAATCCATTAACCTCTTCAAGTAAGTCAGTTCCATAACTCCTTCCAAAGTAACAGACCACTTTGCAAGATATGCTATATACTTCCTTCCTTTATTTCCTTAAATCCAACAATAAAGAGTGCTTTCAAATTATAGGATGTGCCAACTGAGAGACTTTCAGCATAATTTACTGATTAATTTGCATCACCTTATTACCTTGAAGTTAAAGATACAGGTTTGTTGGCAGGATTTTATCATTTGTTACTGTCATAATTTAATATTTATGAAAAAATATATTTGGAAGTTAATCTCACTTTTAATAGCACACCTAAATTCAATTAATTGGTTTCAGATTATAAATGAATATGAAATTAATATAATACATCTCAAACATTTATTTGTTCTCATAAACATCAAAATTCTGAAAGGTTTTACAATCAGAAATGCAATAAAGTTTTAAGAAATTGTGTTTAAATTGAACTGAATTAAAGAGCTTGAGAATGGTTTCAATTTTCTTAAAACATGGCATTTGAGGTTGGTTGTGTTTGTTGTGAATAAGTTACACAGATCTCGACAAATTACAACATTAAAGATAGTGAATTGTGAAGCATCCAAACCAGGAGGCATAGAAGGAAACGGCCACAGTGGAGCAGGGCTGACACTAGGATTCTCGGGCCCCGGGCAAGCATTCTAAGCCAGCCCCTCCCTTACCCCGAAAAAGTTTTTTTAGTTTAAACTTTGTTTTTATATATGCAGAAATGTTCAAAATATAGGCACAGATTTTAAAACTTGCATTTGATTTCTATTTAGATAGCTGGCGGGGCCCCCTTCGGGGACTCGGGGCCCCGGGTACTTTTGCCCCGCTTATCCTCCCTAATGCTGGCCCTGCAGTTGAGGATGATACTGGATTTTGCCAAGGAAGACTATGGGCCATGGTTAAGTTGAACTCCCCACCTCAATGTTAATTGCAGTTTGCATGCCTTTCAGTTACTCTGCTATGA
The DNA here is from genome assembly GCA_031002005.1 of Vandiemenella viatica. Classification (NCBI taxonomy): domain Eukaryota; kingdom Metazoa; phylum Arthropoda; class Insecta; order Orthoptera; family Morabidae; genus Vandiemenella; species Vandiemenella viatica. Next base: position 12,299 of record JARYHS010006348.1, read on the forward strand.
TGGAGATGTAATAATCTTGATTCCCACAATGTGGCACATCTTCTCTGCATCTATAAATACAAGGCATTTGCCAAGAAAAGTGTTCTGTAGCCTCTTTTTAAATTTATTGTCATCATACTGAGTGTTTCTATGTCCTTGGCAGTCAGCTTTACAATTTTATTTGTATATCAGTGACTACTTTGTCATCACCTTCAAAAGTGATTGACATGACATCTCCCTCTTTTAGCAGAGGTCATGTCATCTCACAACTGAATGTTACTGTTTACTGTTAAAAATTCTTTGTCCCATGAACTGCCTTTCCCTATAGATACTATGCAATAAATAATTATCATTGACAGATAGTCTGTCACGATTGCACTCTCATTCAGATGTTAGAAATATATAAATGAATATTTGTTTGTTCATCTTCTATGCATTCCTATGCTATTCATCTGTTTATGATGTAACTTTGGTGAGTTGTTGTTGTGCACACTTGCAAAGGTTTGTGATGAAAAAAACTTACCCTCTTTTTCCCTATAACGTCCCTTCAGGAAAATTTGTACATGTATCAATATAGTTTTTTTTTTCTTTTTCAAGTAGCTTAAAAACAATACAAAAATTTTCCAAAGTGGATGTGTTATTCTAAAAGCCCATTAAATTTAATACTTACTGGTACTGGACTGGTTGGCCAAGAACTTGAAATTTAGAAATTGTTTTAAAGTTGGTGTGGTGATAACACAAATCCACAATTTTAATCTGATCTTGATGAAACTTTGAACTCATGTACTTAAAAAAAAGTATGAGGAAACACTGTCTACATTTGGTTTACAAAACCACAACCCCCATCACATTTTAGCCCACCCCTCCCTTAATTTTTGCAAGTGTTCTTTACACAAAACCCAATGGAACTTTGCACATATATTCTCTAAAACAAAAACAAAAAAGTAAACAAGAATGTGCAAGAGATGAGAACACAGTCTAACAGCCAAAGATAAAATCAAAGGATTCCTTGATAAACTTCATTTGTGGTCAGGGTCATTACAAAAATATAAGGTATGAATTTTTCCTTTGCAGTCAGAAATTGCATTTGCATGTGAAACTATTAAGATTTTTTTCAAATATTTCGAAAGTTAGAGGGAAACTGGCTAAAGCAGATATTGATATTCTCGAAGCCCATAACATATCCTGTAATACAGCATTGGATTGAGTCTGATCGAACATTTGCTGACCAATATACTCTAACTTGAATTTTAAAAATTGTTTTGATGTTGGTGTAATAACACACAAATCTACAATTTTTTTTTTATTCAATCTCAATTTGAGTTTGCTCAGATATGCTTTAAAAGAAGTTTAGAAATAATATTTACATATATTTCACAAATCTGCACCGGTTCCTTCCTGTCACCCCTCTACTGGCCAGTGTTTTTTCGACATGGTTTTAGAAAGCCATTGCAACTGTGACATTGATTGGACAAAATTTATAGTCATTCATAGTGATGGAGCTAAAGCTATGACTGGCAATAAAAGTGGACTTGTTGCAAAATGAACATCAATAATACCAAATGTTATAATAATTATAATAATAATTGGGGGTGTAAGGGTTTGGGAGAGACAATACTAGTCTTTTCCAACCAAATGTCAACCTGTCCTTCACGTGGTGCACCCTGTTTGCACGGACGAGGCTCTGGCGACTGAAAGATTCCCGGTATATGGAGTCACCCACTGCTTGCCAACGGCCTCCGAAAGGAGGGCGGAAGAGCGGGGAGCGGTTCAGAGCACCCTCTTGCCCTTGGGGTTGGAAACGGCCCCTAAAGGCGGATGAATCAGAAATGACCAACGGCATGGGGATGCAGAAGGCAACGGGAAACCACTGCATTAAAGACCCAAAGGGTATCCCGAGGACATGTAATCCTCTCAAATTACATATATCATGATGGCTTCTTCCTGGGTAAAATATTCCGGAGGTAAAATAGTCCCCCAATCGGATCTCCGGGTGGGGACTGCTCAGGGAGGAGTCATCAGAATGGATAGAAACATTCTACAAGTTGGAGCGTGGAATGTTAGAAGTCTGAATAGGGCAAGTAGGTTAGAAAACTTAAAAAGGGAGATGGAACAACTTAAGTTAGATGTTGTTGGGATTAGTGAGATTAATGGAAGGATGCACAGGATTTCTGGTCTGGGAACACAGGATAATTAGCACACAAGCTGTCAATGGAGTCACTGGTGTAGGATTTGTAATGAACAAGAAAGTAGGGAAACGGGTGAGTTATTATGAACAGTTTTAGTGATAGGATTATTTTGATGAGGTTAGAAACTAAGCCCGTCCCAACCACATTAGTACAAGTATATATGCCAACGTCACAGGAAGATGATGAAGAAATAGAAAAAATATACGCTGAAATTGAAGAATTAATCCAATATGTGAAAGGGGAGGAAAATCTAATAATCATGGGTGATTGGAATCCAATAGTGGGAGCAGGAAAAGAGGGGAATACTGTAGGAAGTTTTGGTCTAGGAGAAAGAAATGAGCGAGGAAGCAGGTTGCTAGAATTTTGTGAAAGATGTAAGCTAGTAGTGGCGAACACACTGTTTAACAACCATGCAAGAAGAATATACACCTGGAAAATGTCCTGGGGATACAGGCAGATATCAGCTAGATTATATCATGGTCAAAAAGAGATTCAGGAATCAAGCTCTAGACTGTAAAGCGTACCCAGGAGCAGATATAGACTCGGACCATAATTTGATAGTAATGAAGTGTAGGCTGAAATTCAAGCGAATAAGGAAGCAGCATAAGCAGAACAGACTGGCCGTGAAAAAGCTGAAACAATCTAGCACAAGAGGAAAATTTGCAGAAATGGCAGACTTAGGTCTAAGAATTAACTGTGAAAGGAGCTCAACCGAGGACGAATGGAATGCATTAAAGACCGAAATAATGAAAGCTGGCAAAGAAACTTAGGCTTTAGGGAACAAGCTGCCCGAAAACCTTGGATCACAGAAGAAATTTTGCAGCTGATGGATCAGAGGAGAAGGTACAAAAATGCTCAGGATGAAGCAGGAAGAGAGCAGTACAGGCAATTTAGAAATCAAATAAATAGGAAATGCAAAATAGCAAAAGAAAAATGGCTACAAGAAAAGTGTGAAGAAGTAGAAAAGGAAATGGTCGTAGGAAAAGTAGATGTTGCATATAGAAAGATCAAACAGAATTTTGGAGAAATGAAGAAAAGAGGTATGAACATTAAAGCTGCCGATGGGAAACCTCTTTTAAGTCAGAAGATAGAGCTAACGATGGAAGGAATACATTGAGAAACTGTATGATGGGGACGACTTGAACAATAGTGTATTGGAAAAGGAAGGCGATGTCGACATGATGACTTAGGAGATCCTGTTTTGAGGACAGAATTTAATAAAGCTCTGAATGACTTGAAAGCAAATAAGGCAGTTGGAATTGATGAGATCCCTGCAGAACTTCTTAAATCTCTAGGAGAGGAAGGAATCGAAAGATTATTCAAGCTGATATCAAAAAGTTATGAAACAGGAGAAATTCCAACTGATTTTAATAAAAATATCATCTTCACACTTCCAAAGAAAGCACAAGCGACAAATGTGAGAATTATCGCACCATTAGTCTAACATCACATGCTTCAAAATTACTGACCAGAATAATATACAGAAGGATGGAAAGGGTAGTAGAAGAGATAGTAGGTGAAGATCAGTTTGGGTTTAGGAAAAATCGCGGTACAAGGGAAGCAATTCTGTCTTTAAGATTAATACTTGAAGGGCGGATCAAGAAAAACAAAGATACTTTTATGGCATTTGTTGATTTAGAAAAAGCTTTTGATAATGTTAGGTGGGACAAGATGTTCAAAATTTTAAAGAAGTCAGGTCTAAAGTATCGAGATAGAAGAATACTCTATAAACTATATAAGAATCAAGTGGCTGTAATAAAAGTAGAGAATCACGAGAGACATGCATCAGTTAAAAAGGGTGTGAGACAAGGTTGTAGTCTATCCCCGTTAATATTCAACTTGTATGTAGAAGAAGCAATGAAGAAAGTCAAAGAAAAATTTCCATGTGGCATAAGTTTTCAGGGAGAAAAAATCAGTATGCTACGATTTGCTGACGACATTGTCTTATTAGCAGAGAGGGCTGAGGATATTGAGAAGTTATTGAATGGCATGAACAAAATACTGAAGGAAGATTTTGGACTGAATATAAATCAAAGTAAAACAAAAGTGATGAAATGTAGCAGAAATGATACCAATACTAGCAGATTAAATATAAAAATAGGATGATGCAATAGGAGAAGTGAGTGAGTTCTGTTACTTGGGAAGCAAAATTACAACCGATGGCCGAAGCAGGAATGATGTTAAAAGCAGAATAGCACTAGCAAAAAGAGCCTTCATGAAAAAGAGAAACCTTTTAGTTTCAAATATTGATCTAGGAATTAGAAAGAACTTTTAAAACTCTATGTGTGGAGCACAGCACTTTACGGTAGCGAAACATGGACTTTAGGAATACCGGAAAGAAAGAAACTTGAAGCATTTGAAATGTGGTGCTACAGAAGAATGCTGAAAATTAGGTGGACAGACAAAGTAAGAAATGAACGAGTTTTGGAAATGATGGGTGAGAAAAGAAGTTTATGGAAGAAGCTTACAGGAAGAAGAGACAGGCTGGTAGGTCATATTTTGAGACATGCTGGATTGGTTAATTTGTTAGTGGAGGGAACAGTGAAGGTAAGAACTGTAGAGGTAGACAGAGATTAGAATATATGAAGCAGATAATTGAGGACGGGTTGTAAGGGGTATGTAGAAATGAAGAGGTTAGCACAGGATAGGAAGGGATGGAGGATTGCATCAAACCAGTCTAAAGACTGACGACAGCAAAAAAAAAAAAAAAAAAAAAAATAAAATAATTGATAAAATTGTGATGGAGTGTCTGCTCCAGTGGCAATCTCCTACACCCCCTCCCTTTCCTCTTCCAACTTACTTTTTCCCTACTACTTTTACTTTAAATTCTTTCAGTGTTTCCGGTAAGTTATTCATCACTTCTCTTGGCAATTTATTCCAGTCCTTCACCCCCTTTCCTATGAAAGAAAATTTTCCCACACCGCTAAATGTTTCATGGGCACACTGCTTTCTTTATCGACAATGTCTGGCAGTCAAAGTTTTACATTCTGATTTAAATGGCGTGGTTAAAGAGCTGTTCAAACTTCTTAACTCTATTAAGAAGGGGACCAGGAAATAGTCTTGATAAGGAGGACCTCAATTACTCAATTGAGGAAGACATTGCTCACATTTCCAGGAACAACGCATCAGACAAATGTGGGATTTGTGGGTTTGCTTGAGCATTATGATAAACCCTGGATGTGGCATAACATTAGGCGTACAATTGCATCGTTGGAAAGGGTTCTCTGGCGATCAGCAAATTCCCACATTTGTTTGATAGATGTGGCCTGCATTGGTAGGGACAGTTATACCCGCCATGGACTCCATCTGAATCTCAGAGGTAAAAGGAAGCTTCGCTTCTTATTGCTGATGAGATCAGGGGATGCCAGGTGAGTGAAAGAGGTATTCCTGTGATAAGTGGCATTAAGTCGCGTCCTTTTTTAGGGTAAATAAAATAAATGTATTAAGATGTCTAAAAGCAATTAACGTCTCTCCTGATCAAAACTTATCGAAATTAGAAATTCCATCTGACATACCAGTATATACTAATAAAGTAAAGAATTTAAATTCATTGAATCAAAGAGTTCAGACCACTATTTCCATCAAAATATAAGGGGGATATTTAGTAAAACTGATGACATTACTTATGCCTAGAAGAGATTCATAATTACAGAAATTTCAATGTAGATGTTTTGTGCGTATCTGAACATCATTTGTCTGACACAGGAATATCTCAGCTGTCCATCCCAAATTATAAACTAAGTTCTCATTTCTGTAGATGTAAAATGGAGAAAGGTGGAGTTGCCATTTTTGTTAAAAATAATATTCAATGCAATAGTGTAGCGTTTAAGTAAGTATTGTATAGAACAACACTTTGAATGCTGTGTTACTAAACTAGAATATGGTAAGGAAGAACTCATATTAATAGCAATTTACAGTCTGTTTTTATCACAGTTAGAGTCTTTGTTACTATGTTTCAAAAATAACAAACAAATAGTTTTATGTGGAGATTTTAATGTTGACTTTCTCAATCAAAGCAATGATGAGGCTAGATATGGAAGCCTTGATGTTGTCTTTTAACTTAACGGCACTTGTAAATTTTCCTACTAGAATACAAAAAATAGCAGGACTGTAATTGATAATTTTTTATATGGATATTTCTCAGTACAGTAATTACGACATACTTCCAGTAATAAATGGTATCTCAGATCATGATGCCCAGCTGCTATGTATCAAGTCCAGAAACACTATTAAACAGATAGAGAAAAGCTGGGTTTATAGAAGAAATATTAATGAAAACAATATAAAACATTTCATAGATTCCTTAAATAATGAACAGTGGTCAGAAGTGTACAATGCACAGGGTGTTAATGTAAAATTTGATTCCTTTTCAATATATTTCTAACACTTTTCGAAGTAAGTTTCGAAAAAAGGAAAGTTGTCAATACTCAAAACAACAAACTAGGTAACGGCTGGATAACAAAGGGTATTAGAATATCTTGTAAACAAAAAGAGACCTGTACTTAAAAGTAAGAGAATCAGATAACTATACACTTAAAGCTCATTATAAACTTTATTCTAAAATACTAAGAAATGTAATAAGAAAGGCCAAGAACAGGTATATATCAAAGAAAATAGAGAATTCAGGCAATAAGATGAAAACTATATGGAATATAATAAAAAACTGTAACAGGAAAATCTGTAAATCACTCTAAAGACATAAAAATAGAACAAAATGGATCTGTCCACAGTGAAGTTGGGGAAGTTTGTGAAATATTTAACAATCATTTTACTACAGTTGTAGAGAAATTAGGCATAGAAAAGCAGTCCCCAAATAGTGCCCTTAGGCTTCTCAGACTGCTTACCCAAATAGATTTGTGAAAATGCAATTGCCACCAGTAACAGTCTCAGAAATAAACTCATTAAACAATTAAAACCTAAAAATTCTTCCAGCTATGACAATATTAATTTAATTTAATTGCAATGGAGCACAGCTCCGGTGGCAATTTCCCTATACACCCATCTTTCCCCTATCCTGCACCTACCTACATTTGCCCTCTACAAATTTTATCTTTAAATTCTTTCAAAGTTTTCGGTAAATTATTCATCATTTCTCTTGGTAACTCATTCCAATCCCTGAAACCCTTACCTAAAAAAGAGAATCTTCCCACACCCTTGTGCCTGAAATCGAGTGCAGCTTGTGGTCATGGTCATCCCTTCCATGCACTACTTTTCATACCTATTGCAATATCTTTCCATGCTCATCGCCAGTATATACCCTGTACACTCCCATGACCTCCTCATCCTCCTCCTGTCTTGCAATGAATCCCATTCCAGCTCCTTTATCATATCGTCACTGATTGCATTCTGCGATAGTTTACAGAAACAAATCTAGCAGCCCTTTTTTGCACCCTCTCAACTCCTGTATTGATATTTCAAGTAAATTACTCAAATGATGTTCAGATTGTATCGATCGTGTACTTGCCACATTTGTAATGAATCGTTAATTCAAGGTATGTTTCCACATAGACTAAAATATGCAGTTGTAAAACCGTTGTTTAAAAAAGGAAATCAACATGTGTAGATAACTATCGTCCCATTTCATTACTTTCAGGATTCTCAAAGATTTTTGAAAAAGTCATGTATTTTAGAGTAATAAAACATGATACGCAAAATAATATCCTCACTAAATCCCAATTTGGGTTCCAAAAAGGATCATCTATAGAAATGGCTATATATTCATTTTTAAATAACACATTTGAGGAACTTAATAATAAAATGAGCCCTGTAGGAATATTTTGTGATCTTGCAAAAGCATTTGACTGTGTAAATCATGACTACTTTTGAAAAAAATGGAATATATGGTATTTATGGAATCGCAGGTAAATGTTTAGATCATACATGGAAAGTCGAATGCAAAAAGTGTCCATTTTTGATACTAAAATAAACAAGATGCTTCTTCAAACTGGGAAAAATTAAAACATGGAATCCACAAGGTTCTGTCCTAGGACCCCTCTTCTTTTTGTTGTATATCAATGACCTTCCTGGAAACTTATCTGACAAAGTTAAGAGGTTTTATTTGCAGATGACACTAACCTGACTGTGAGAAAAAACACCAAACAGCAATCTAGAATTTAATAAATGAAGTACTTAGTGAAGTAGCAAATTGGTTTAAAGGCAAATCATTAAAACTAAATTTTGAAAAAAACACATTATATTAGGTTTAAAACAAAAAAATTATGCACAGCCAGATTACAAGTAAGCTATAAAAATAACACAATATTAGAAACAAAGAGTATAAAAAGTCCTTGGTATTAAAATAGATGAGAAACTCTGTTGGCATGAACATATCACTTCACTACTGAAGAAGTTGAGTAGTGCCACCTTTGCAATACGAACACTTTCTCTAACAGCAGATCTAGAATTAACGAAAACAGGTTTACTCTCATATTTTCATTCAGTAATGGCATAATTTTTGGGGAAACTCTTCAACAAGTAAAAAAGTTTTCATAGCACAGAAAAGAGCTATTAGGATGTTGTGTAGGGTAAAACCAAGAAATTCTTGCAGACAACGTTTTAAAAAACTCAGTGTTCTTACAATGAGTTCTCAGTATATATATTCTCTCATGTGCTTTGTCATAGATCATTGTAACCTGTTTACTTCTAATTCACAGGTACACAATCTCAATACAAAAAGCAAAAATAACTTGCACAAAACCACAAATATCTCTGTCATTAGTACAAAGAGGAGTAAATTATTCTGGTATACATCTGTTTAATAAACTTCCCAAGGGTATAAAAACAATTGCAGAAAATGAAACTATATTTAAAGAAAAACTGAGAG
>JARYHS010006349.1:0-21297 GCA_031002005.1 Vandiemenella viatica
GCGTTTTCTTCAGATTGCTTCACGCAAATGACATTGAACTCGAAGGTAGTATTTCTTATTGATCGTTTTACCTTGTGGCAAGAACATATGGGTGCCCTATGCCTATAAATCTAAGAACATAGTGAGCATAACCTTCACATCCTGACCGAAGTCTTTGCAATCCATAATGCCTCCACTGGGACGTATGAACCTTAGTTTCGACATCATACCCCATAAACCCATGTTTCATCAGCTGTTATGACATGTTTCAATAGTTCTGCATCGTTATTAACCTCATTTAGCAATTCCTGAGGAACTTCCATTCACCGCTGTTTTTGTTCTAAATTGAACGTTTTTGGAACAAATTTTGCTGCAGCAAGTTCATACCCAAACAGATGAAAAAATTTCATGGCATGAATCAATTGATATAAATGAGATATACTAGTATTAGCTTCAAAGTAAGAAGTAGCAGAGCAACACTAGGAATTTAGAAGATTACTTATCGACACTGAAAATCAAGATGTGGGCCATGAAAACATCAACAAAATACAAAGAAAATTATGGAGTCTTTTTGGAAAATACCGTCACTTCACAAGTAGCACGATGATCAGTTATAGAATCTAATTTCCATTTTTTTGATAATACATCAAGGTTAAGAATGCGCTTCCAGAATTTTTGAGTACTGATAGTGGGGTAGCAAGATCCCACTGTCCTCAGAAAGGAGCTTACTGAATGGTTGATTGTCAGCGCTGCTATACGGGGCTTTTATGACGAGTCTCGTATTTCCTCAAAGCAATCTGCACGCTGAATGAAACAATGGCTGGGATATTTGGAAATCACAATTCTAACGATATCAAAACAATAGTTAAAAGTTTTGTGGTTTTTTTTAAAAAAAACAGTTTGGTGATTTAAGAAGATTTTATGTTAATAATCATTACCATGTAAATAAAAAGTAAATAAGTTGTTGTTGGGTTTTTTTTAAAAAAAATCGGTAGTGTAGGTAAGCAAAACATTCAGAACGTTTAAATTTCTGTTAAAAAAATAATAAGTGACAAGAGTTTTTGGATTTTCCACGCGTGCGCTCTCTTGTCGCGGCTGCACCGGTAATCCTACCAGGCATGGCCGGCGTTGGGGGGGAGGGGAGGGGGAAAACATTTCTGGATTTACGCCCCCCCCCCTCACTTAGTGGAATCGGATAATTAGTTTTCATTCGTGCCAAATTTTTTAATCCCCACCAACAAGTGTCACTTTTAATTAAGCAGTCTTCATTTCGTCATTACCGTGTGCTTTTCAATGACAATTAATCCATTTCGAGCGCAGACGCCGTAAGACTTTTGTTGAGCTTGGTAGCATTACGTGTTTCTCCAATGGTTAACTGTACGTTCGCCCTTCTAGAATAACTTCATCACGGTTCCTCTTCATCTGTGCTGCTCAAAGAAAAATCTAAAATATTTTGAACCAAAAAGATCTCCAACACTCATCCCTCTATGAGCATCATACCTGTGCACATTTATGGTAATAATGTGTTGTTTTATTAATGTAAAAATAATTTTAATAAAATTGTAAATTTATAATACTAATACTAACTGATAAGAGTAATCAACGGCGATGAGAGCGCAGATAATAAATAATTTACTGGATAAAAAAAAAAAACGGCATAGCGTTGACATGATGTAAGCCTGGCAAGGCTGAAATTGGATGATGGATAAATCCCGCATAAATTAATAAAATTGTCAAAAGGAGTAATTAATTGTATTGTATAGAGTATATTTATTTGGTGGATATAAGATTACGAATTAATGAAGTTGTGAAACAAAACAAAGTTTTGAAGTGATAAGAAAGTGAAAGAATAAAAGTTAAATGAATTTAATTTGTATAAGTCATTTGAAGAAATGTATATCTTATAAATAATTATTTACGCGAGGATAAGCACTGAATCTGAGAGGTATAAAGAGTTATTTCAGGCGAAAGAGGAGAAGGAGTCCAAAATTTAATTTAATTACAATGGAACGCTCGCTCCGGTGGCAATTTCCGTACACCCATCTTCCCCCTTTCCTGCACACACCTACATTTTCCCTCTAAAAATTTCAATTTTAAATTCTTTCAACGTTTTGGTAAATTATGCATCATTTCTCTTGGTAACTTATTACAATCGATCACACCCTTACCGAAAAAAGAAGTTCTTCCTACACCCTTGTGCCTGAAATCGAGTGCCAGCTTGTGGTAATGGCCATCTTTTCCTTTCCATACATTACTTTTAATTCTTACACTAATATCTTTCCATGCCTCATCACCAATGTAAAGATATGAATAATCTTGAAAATGTGACACGAGAGCAATAATCGGATATCGCAGGGAAGCTGATACAGGATATTCTCAACTCTCTTAAGAACATAATACGAGAAGTAACAAGGTAAAGACTATACTGCATCAACCAAATTAAGGCATTGTCGTCAAAGACAGAGTAAAGACTTTGAACTGCAGTGAAGTGTAACTGGTTCTGTATTTCATGACTGGATAGTAGTAATACATCAATGGGAAAAATTAAATAAGATTATTCAAACGCGTATACTTAGTCGTGCATACGTGGATATGATCTACAATGCTCCCGTTTTGGGATGATTAATACTCCACATTCAAGTGTGCCACTAAATAACCTGTAAGCAAATTTTAATTTTCTTTTTAAATATTTACAATGTTCATTATCTGATTCCCTATGATTATAAACTTTAACAATTATCTCGCGAATGATGATAAATTGGGAGCACCCCTAACTAGCGGGAGTCTGATACAGTAAAATACTAGTTTTATAAGTCTGCAGAACTCACAGCATTAATCTTGAACAAGAATGGAAGTAAAAGTGAACGTAATAACAAAATTCAATCTACACTACTATTATAAACGCGAAGGTAACTCTTTCTATCTGTTTGTTATTTTTTCAGGAATAAACAGCTAAACATATCTTGATGAAATTTGGCAATGAAATACTATGTATCATTGTGAAGAATATATGATACTTTTGGGGGTAAATAACATATTTTATCATGAAATTTTGAAAACTAGTATAAAGGTGTCAGATAGATGGATAGTGTGTGTAAATCTTTATAATGTTATATCGGTCATTGAGGCTTTGTTTCACTCGCAGTCATTATGAGTGTGATCTGGTTAGTCTTTGCGATAACTATCAATAAAGCAGGGATACACTTAGAAAAGACGTGTTTTCCCGATGGGAAATTGTATGAAGCTCACGAGCTTCCAATCCCCAAAAGTTAGTACATATCTTAGGAAAGGACAGAAAGTTAAAAACGTTGTTTACAAAATGGTATAGACATACGGTGTGCACAGAAGGTGACATAATTTTAAACCACAAACAAAAATTTGCCGGAGGAACTATGGTAGATAGTCTTCCACAGTTCCTTGTTAATTTATCGCTTTTTTTTTTAACACATTGCAAACTTATTCTCTTGGTGAGACAGGTTAAATGTTAGAATGGCTTCCCCGTCATATTATATGGGCTCCGTGCTTTTGGGTCACCTTTTGCACAACTTACATCTTTCTATACTCAGTTCTAACAATAAAGTTTTAAGTCAACGTGGACGAAGTGGCGGGTAACAACTAGTATCATAAATTTGTTCACACACTCCATTTACTGAGTTAATTACTATAAATGTACTAATATTTTACCAGAGTTCGGATAATATCCGAATAAAGACGAGCTGCATATGATTCCGATATGCATTTTACTTTTGTTGCGGGAGACAGATAATTTAAACAAGAAAGTTTCTGTTAGTAGCGCCTCTGTAGTAACCTTGTTTGGAGTGAATACCAACACAGTTTATCACTGATGACGTGACTTACTGTGGGGGCTGAGACTGCTTCGGTAAATAATAGCGTTTGCGTGCAACGTAGAGAAAAACTCGAAATTTACGTACGGAAGGAAGGTTAAGTTCACGAGAATGCGGAAAAGTACAGTCCAGCAGACATGCAAGCTCAAGGTAAAGTAACAGAAGGTGGAGGCTAACAAAATGTTTCGAAGTACGACAAATAACTAAGTTCATGTTTAGTTATTAATAGGGTTTGGATCTTTATGACCACAATAATAGAGAAATATGCATGTAAATATGATCTTAAAAACGGCTACATTTGACCTAAAAATATAAAAATGACCAAACAATTAAATTTATGATACATCGAAATATGCTCAATTATACATCGTTTGTTATATCTAGTAGTTTCGCTTTCATGTACGATAGGTGAGCGTGCACAAACTACGTGGATTGGTCCGGAAAAAAGGGGGGAGGCGAGGGGGGGGTTGGGTGGAAGGCTACGCTGGGCTTCGTGGGGGGGGGGGCAGGGTTCCGAGCCAGGCCACGTAACTTTCCTTTCATAACATTTTTCACAGTTAAAATGAGTTACAGAACGCACAACAGCATGTGAATATTTATTTCCCTCAGTTAATTATCTCCGTATGATCATTTACTGTCAGTTTCTTTTCCAATATAAGGAACAAAGTACTTACGGGGCAGCTGTATTATATTGCACCGAGCGTGGTGTGTGGGTGAGCGGTTAGCGCTCTGGCCTCGCATTCGGGAGGACGCCGGTTCGAATACCTGTCCGAGTATCCAGATTTGGGTTTTCCATGGTTTCTCCAAATCACTCATACGAATGCTGAGATGTTTCTTTCAAAAAATTCTCGAATATGTTAATACCATACTTTTTCTGAAACAGCTGTGTCATTGGTCCGTATTTTATGGCTTATCTAATTGTCACTGCTTCTGCAGAGTAGGCAGAGGGACCTAATGGAAAACTGAATTTCTTAAGTTTTTTAAATTTGGGACAGAAAAAAAACCATATCTGACTCCATCATTTGTCCTTGACTGTCACTGCAAAACTGCAAAAACTTAGGCTATATTGAATCCAAAATATTCCACGTCATGTTTTTAGTATTACTAATTGTCGGGATAAAATCTGGTTAGTAAAACACGTTTGATTATTTAGCCGAGCGTGGTGGGTGAACGGATAACGCTCTGGTCTCGCATTCGGGAGGACGTGGGTTCGAATTGCCGTCCGGGCATCCAGATTTGGATTTCTATGATTTCCCCAAATCATTTCCTGCAAATGCCGGAGTTCTTCATTACAAAACGTCCAAGACCGAATTCCTTCCCGTTCCTTGCCCCCGTCCTTTCCCGTATCTAATAAACTCGACGTCGACGAGGCTTAAAGACATAAACAAAACAAAACATAAACAAAAAGATATTTTAATCGAAATTTAGTTGAGAATACTGGTTGCGCGTAATAATGAGTAATTTTATTAACTCAGTGGTTAAGCCGTTAGACTCCCAAGTTCCCGGTCCCAAACTCGAATCCCGTGGTGGTCACGAATTTTTACGCGCTATGCTTTGATCATATGAGAGAAGCCGGTTGCTCCGTGGTTTTGATTCCACGTTAAACTGTAGGTCCTAGAGGAAAGGAATTAGCGGTCCTAACTGTGACACAACGGCTTAGTGTGCCTCTCCGAAAGGATCCAACCGATCTTCGGGTTGTGAACTAAGTAAAGTTTTAAATGTGTCCCAACAGAGGAATTCTGTCTATAGGTATAGGCTTCTATTCTCAAATGTTCAAGTAAATTCTATAGCTTTACAAATCATAGCATGCATTGTTATAGACACACACCGTAACAGAAACAAGCTGAACAGAATCTGTCTTCGTGTGCCATCTCCTCTACCATCTCAAGCAAAGTATTTGTTGGTTTGAACCTTAAACATGTGATGAGTAATAAGACGACAATGTACTGTACCACGATACACGTGTCAGGGGTGTTAGAACATCCATATACCGCCTTGTTTTTATTGTAATTTGACTTAGCTACAAGTATTCTCCAAGTGAGCTTCCTGTTTGTTTGTAGATGTGTGTGTCTGACAATACTTCATACACCAAAAATTTTGCCCAAGATTAATCACTTCTTCTCGATTGCCGATAATATGTAACATATCTGCTGAAATTTAAGAAATCTATTTATTATGTGAGGAAACGTACTTCGTGAGAAATACATCACTGGTATATTCTAAGGCCTAACGGGGCGGACGTTAACAACTTGATGAGCTGAACAAGTGTAATAACCATAGGGGACGCTTACTGCATCCCAAGGATAGACTGCTTGAGTCGTGTGCAGGAAAATCCGTGGGAAATTATGTGATCTCAGCACTGATGACAATTCTATTGTCTAGCACGCGATGGTCAACTGCGGTGGGTGAGGTATAAAAGACGAACTGAGCACTGCCGTCACATAATTCGACGGACTCAGGACAATAAAGGTAAGGCATGCTATATCTGACATATTCGTCTAAAACATATCATCATAGTATTATATCGTCATATAAATATAGTGACTGAAATTTCGATCGATGAAATATAGTGTGGAAATACTACAGGGGGAGGACAAAATAATTCGCAGACCTGTGAAATAATGGAAAATCTTTATTAATAGGGGGTTGGACCACCCTTTGACTGAAGTACAGATTAAATGCGAGGTGAGATAGATGCATAAAGGTCATGGACAATATTTAAAGGTATATTAAGCCATTCCTCCTGCAGAACGGTCTCTAATTCCGAAAGGCTGGATGGAGGAGGAAATCGAGAACGAAGTTTGAACTCCAAATATTCCCATAAATGTTCAATAATATTCAAGTCCGGAGACTGAGGGGGCCAGGCAAGATGTTCAACTTCATCGTCATGCTCTTCAAACACCTAGCAGTGTGGATAGGGGCGTTACCGTCTTGAAAAAGCGGTCGCTTTCCAGGGAATACAGTCTGGACAAAAGGATGGACATGATCCTCTAGAATGCTTAGATAGTGATTGGATTTGATTCTACCATGCAGAATAATTATTGCTTGTGATTTCGAGCTACTATAAGGTTCAAGACCCATCTATCTCTATCAGTAAGCTTTGACTTTCAGCCACTGTTGTGCTTTGTGCCGTCTTACCCTCTTTCATGTACGCTGTCATAACGGCTGATACCGTACTCCTTTCAAACCCCAAAAGATTTGATGTTCCACTTAGACGCGCTCCGTCAACCATTCCTCTTTGGAATTCTCACAGGTCTGACATTTCAAATTATCACAGACAGTTCGACAGACGCATGCAACGCAGGTGACTGCTGTTGAGAGACTGATACCTTCCTCTTCACGCTCACTAAGTGGCAGACTTCTGTTGCAGGTGGCGCGGCTGTACTGCAGGTATGAAGTACGTCATACTTTTTCACAGGTGTTCGTATTATTTTGTCCTCCATCTGTATTTTCACTCGGATTGAAACCAGAAAGCAATTTTTACTAATATTATAAATGCGAAAATAACTCTCTCTGCTTATCTGCCGGTTTGTTACGTTTTCAGGTCTAAATGGTTAATCCGGTCTTGATTTAATTCGACGAGGAGATACTATTAACCTCATTAGAGGATACTTTTTCTGTATAAATAATATACTTTCACACAGAATTTTGATAACTACCTGAACGATGATAGACGCATAGTATGTGTAAGTTTGTGTAATACTATACCGAAGAATGAGCTGGTGTCTCAGTGATTAATGCGCTTGCTTTCAAATGCTTTGAGTTTGGTCCCGCGTTCAAATCCCGTTGGGAGCATGAATTTATAAGAGTTGTTTTTGACCATATGAACCACGCTCGAACGTTGCGTTGTTCGGATTTGCACGATAAACTGTAGGTTTTTTTTTTTTTTTTTTTTAGCTTTCTGTTTGTTACGTTCTGACGACTAAATGGCTATACGATATTGATGAAATTTGACAAGGAAATACTTTGAACAATTAGTAAGGACAGAAAATACTTTTTTCGGGATAAACCACATTTTTCGTCGTTATGTTTTGAAAATTAACTAAATGGTGCCAAACAGACGGATAGTAAGTGTAATTCTGTAAATTTATATCGGTTTCTCAAGTTGTGTTTCTCTAGCAGTCTGTTCGTGTATGATCTGTTTACACATTTCGTTTATAGGAAACACATACATACCTGTGGTATAGATGTTGATTTTCGCTGCACCATCTATTATTTTGTGTCTACCTAAATCCCTGGCGTCAGTTTATTTTGTCTTTCTGACGTGCCTCGCAGGCGTAAATTAGATATAAGGTGTATCTCTAGCGGAGCACAAGCAGCTTAAGTTATTAGAACCCAAAATTCTGATAATCATGCTGAAGAAAGAAGGAAATACAAATTTGAAACACAAGATGCCCTCAGTTAACTCTCCCCAATCTTAGATTTTTTGCTATTTCTAAACATGTTGCAAACTGAATGTCTTCATGAAGTATGTTCGATGGTATAATGGTTTGGTGGTGGCTTCCATGTCATTATATCCTGACTCATATTTTTTGGGATACCTTTTACATAGCTAACATATTTATATTGTCGCGTTGCAACCGGGGCAGGTGTGAATTCGAAGGTTACTTGTCAATGAACACAGCACTTAAACTGAGAACAGGTTTATTGAGAACTCAAACATACACGCAGCACTGACTGCCTCTTGGGCAGAATGCTCTTCTATTTATACACAGATAGAACGTACTAGAGATTACAAGAGTAGTTAACAAATGAAATGTGTAGAAGTTACAAGTGACCTTAGGAAACATGTAGAATCTTCTGGAAATAATAAACAGAATTAAATAATTTTTGTCAGTGGGCGGGATTGAACCGGCGACCTTCGGTACCGCAATTCGTGACGCTACCCGCTGCGCCATGCTGGCAGACGGTATACTGGCGTTCATGCGGCATTGCTCCCTCTCCTGAGGAAAACAGCGTCCCGCTGTTAGATTTCTTTTGGGGCACGCTGAAGTGTCCTGGATCTTGATCTTGTCGTGGGTCCTCTGTATGGCAGTTCTGGAGGGCCCCTCCCGGTTGTACTATTATCTTCCTGTCCGACTTCCTCAGTATCCAAACCGTCCTCAGAGTCCTTGAACAAGAAGCTGGTTGTGCCTAGCTGCTCGTCAGGATTGTAGTAAGGCTTCATGCGGAGGACGTGAACAATGTCCCTTCGTTTTCGTCGTTTCGAAGACGGCTCATAATCCTCGACTTCGTATGTGACGTCTGACCGGCGGCGTATGACACGATACGGACCAAAGTACCGCTTCAGTAACTTTTCTGATAGCCCAACCTTCCGGACAGGGGTAAAAATCCATACGAGATCTCCTGGGTTGTACGCAACAGGTCGGTGCTTGCCGTCATACCGCTGACGGTCCTTCTCCTGGGTGGCCAGTGTTCGTATGCGAGCCAGCTGTCTTGCTTCTTCGACCCTGGTAATGAGCTGTTTTATATAGTCATCCTGAGTGTCGTCCGGCTGGAATGGGAACAGCGTATCCATTGTGGTCTCAGCTTCACGGCCATGGAGCAGAAAAAACGGAGTGAAGCCTGTCGTATCTTGCCTTGCTGTATTATAAGCAAATGTGACCACTGGCAGTATTGTATCCCAATCCTTCTGCTCAACATCCACATACATCGACAGCATATCGGCTAATGTCTTGTTGAAGCGTTCTGTGAGACCGTTTGTCTGAGGGTGGTATGCAGTTGTCATCCTGTGGACAACGTCGCATCTTGACATGACCTCTGATACTAGTCTTGACTGGAATACCTTTCCACGATCGGATATCATCACACGTGGTGCTCCATGCTTCAAAATAATGTCTTCTACTAGAAATTTTGCAACCTCTGGAGCTTCTGCAGTCGGCACAGGTTTGGTGACAGCGTAGCGCGTGAGGTAGTCGGTGCAGACTATTATCCATCGGTTACCGGCTGTCGACTTCGGGAACCTCCCTAAAAGGTCGATCCCAATTCGGTGGAATGGAACTGCTGCAGGCGGAATTGGTACTAGATGACCTGGAGGTAATTGCGGCACATGTTTCCGTCGCTGGCACTCTTTACAGTGACTCACATAATGCTTGACAGATCGGTAGAGACCCTTCCAGTAATACCTGCGTCGGATTCGGTCCAGGGTCTTCACAAATCCCAGATGACCGGATATTGGAGCGTCGTGGAAATACTTGAGAATAGCTGGCTGGAGATGAGCTGGAACGACCAGAAGCCACTTGGGGCCTAGTGGATCGTAGTTGTTCTTATACAATGTCCCATCTATCAATTGAAACTCTCCTTTGGCCGGTTCTCCTTTCTCCAAGGCGTCTATGGTTCTTAATAACTCTGAATCTTCCCTCTGTTCAGCTGCAACGTCACCTAATTCAGCGAGGGCTGAAATTCCATTCATGCTGTTGTGTTCTATTAAAGGATTCCTTGAAAGGCTGTCGGCATCCTTGTGTTTGCGTCCGTTTTTGAATACCACCGTGACGTCGTACTCTTGAAGTCTAAGTGCCCATCTTGCTAGTCGACCTGATGGATCCTTCAAGCTGGTTAGCCAACATAAAGAATGGTGGTCTGTCACGACGGTGAAAGGTTTGCCGAATAAATACGGACGAAACTTGTTGATAGCCCAGACAACTGCGAGGCATTCTTTCTCGGTTGTAGAGTAGTTTATCTCGGGCTTAGAGAGTACTCTTGATGCATAGGCTATCACCTTCTCAGCACCTTCCTGAATTTGCACAAGCACTGCACCGATCCCATAACCGCTGGCGTCAGTGTGAAGTTCAGTTTCTGCATTCTCGTCGTATAAGGCTAGAACTGGTGCGGAAGTTAGAGCCTCCTTAAGTGCCTGGAAAGATCTTTCTTTAGTTTCATCCCAGTAAAACTTGGCGTCTCCCTGCAAAAGTTCTTGCAGTGGACGTGCCATGTTACAGAATCCTTTTATGAAACGCCGGAAGTATGAGCACAGCCCAAGAAAGCTTCTCACATCACGAATGTGCTGAGGAGTTGGAAATTCCATGACCGCCCTTACTTTATCTGGATCAGCGCGGACGCCATCTCCGTTGACCAGGTGCCCCAGGATTTTTATCTCTTTGGCGACGAAGAGGCACTTCTTCGGATTGAGGCGGAGTCCTGCAGTCTGAACACACTTCAGCACCGTTGACAGGCGACTCAGATGTTCTTCAAATGTTTTCGAGAAAACAACAATGTCATCTAAATAACAAAGACACGTCGTCCACTTAAGGTGTCGAAGTAAGTTGTCCATCATGCGTTCGAATGTGGCCGGAGCGTTGCATAATCCGAATGGCATTACTTTGAATTCATAGAGGCCATCAGGTGTAATAAAAGCCGTCTTTTCTCTGTCAGCTTCGTCAACCTCGATTTGCCAGTAGCCTGTCTGCATGTCCATGGTTGAGAAGTATGTAGCTCCTTTCAAGCAGTCTAAGGCGTCGTCGATGCGCGGCAGTGGGTAGACATCTTTCTTTGTGATTTTGTTCAGCCGCCGATAGTCGACACAGAATCGCCACGTACCATCCTTCTTCTTTACGAGGACCACCGGAGATGACCAAGGACTCTCCGAAGGTTGAATAATGTCATTATGCAACATCTTCTCCACTTCCTCTCGAATTATTCGCCTTTCGACTGGTGACAATCGGTACGAGCGCTGGCTAATGGGCGGATGATCCCCAGTATTGATACGATGCTTTATCGTGGGCCGTTTCGTCTGACCTTTTATTTGCTGGGGTGTGAATACACCAGAGAATTGGCGTAGTATAGCTAACACCCGGTGGTGTTGTTCCTTGGTCAGGCCGGACCCTATTGGCAGTTCCATAGTTGTTTCCTCCAGCGTGTTGTCGGTACTAGTAACAGAGCATGGATCTTCGTTAATGACGTTGAGCTCGCCCTCCTGGACTGGTTCAGCTGTCCCTATGCACATTCCCTTGGGGATAATTTGTGACTGCTCGTGACAGTTGGTGATCCAAATGTCTCCTCGACCACCGATAATGCTTATGATAGCCGCTGGTATGTAGATTTCTTTCGTGAGCCTAATAAACTTTCGGGGTGTAAGGGTTTGGGAGAGACTATACTAGTCTTTTCCAACCAAATGTCAACCTCTCCTTCACGTGGTGCACCCTGTTAGCACGGACGAGGCTCTGGCGACTGAAAGATTCCCGGTATAAGGAGTCACCCACTGCTTGCCAACGGCCTCCGAAAGGAGGGTGGAAGAGCGGGGAGCGGTTCAGGGCACCCTCTTGCCCTTGGGGTTGGAAACGGCCCCTAAAGGCGGATGAATCAGAAATGATCAACGGCATGAGGATGCAGAAGGCAACGGGAAACCACTGCATTAAAGACCCAAAGGGTATCCCGAGGACATGTAATCCTCTCAAATTACATATATCATGATGGCTTCTTCCTGGGTAAAATATTCCGGAGGTAAAATAGTCCCCCAATCGGATCTCCGGGTGGGGACTACTCAGGGAGGAGTCATCAGAATGGATAGAAACATTCTACGAGTCGGAGCGTGGAATGTTAGAAGTCTGAATAGGGCAGGTAGGTTAGAAAACTTAAAAAGGGAGATGGAACAACTTAGGTTAGATGTTGTTGGGATTAGTGAGATTAAATGGAAGGACGCACAGGATTTCTGGTCTGGGGAACACAGGATAATTAGCACACAAGCTGTCAATGGAGTCACTGGTGTAGGATTTGTAATGAACAAGAAAGTAGGGAAACGGGTGAGTTATTATGAACAGTTTAGTGACAGGATTATTTTGATGAGGTTAGAAACTAAGCCCGTCCCAACCACATTAGTACAAGTATATATGCCAACGTCACAGGAAGATGACGAAGAAATAGAAAAAATATACGCTGAAATTGAAGAATTAATCCAATATGTGAAAGGGGAGGAAAATCTAATAATCATGGGTGATTGGAATGCAATAGTGGGAGAAGGAAAAGAGGGGAATACTGTAGGAAGTTTTGGTCTAGGAAAAAGAAATGAGCGAGGAAGCAGGTTGCTAGAATTTTGTGAAAGATATAAGCTAGTAGTGGCGAACACACTGTTTAAGAACCATGCAAGAAGAATATACACCTGGAAACGTCCTGGGGATACAGGCAGATATCAGCTAGATTATATCATGGTCAAACAGAGATTCAGGAATCAAGTTCTAGACTGTAAAGCGTACCCAGGAGCAGACATAGATTCCGACCACAATTTGATAGTAATGAAGTGCAGGCTGAAATTCAAGCGAATAAGGAAGCAGTATAAGCAGAACAGACTAGAAGTGAATAAACTGAAACAATCTAGCACAAGAGAAAAATTTGCAGAAATGGTAGACTTAGGTCTAAGAATTAACTGTGAAAGGAGCTCAACCGAGGACGAATGGAATGCATTAAAGACCGAAATAATGAAAGCTGGCAAAGAAACCTTAGGCTTTAGGGAACAAGCTGCCCGAAAACCTTGGATCACAGAAGAAATTTTGCAGCTGATGGATCAGAGAAGAAGGTACAAACATGCTCGGGATGAAGCAGGAAGAGAGCAGTACAGGCAATTTAGAAATCAAATTAATAGGAAATGCAAAATAGCAAAAGAAAAATGGCTACAAGAAAAGTGTGAAGAAGTAGAAAAGGAAATGGTCGTAGGTAAAGTAGATCTTGCATATAGAAAGATCAAACAGAATTTTGGAGAAATGAAGAAAAGAGGTATGAACATTAAAACTGCCGAAGGGAAACCTCTTTTAAGCTCAGAAGATAGAGCTAACCGATGGAAGGAATACATTGAGAAACTGTATGATGGGGACGACTTGAACAATAGTGTATTGGAAAAGGAAGGCGATAGTCGACATTGATGACTTAGGAGATCCTGTTTTGAGGACAGAATTTAATAAAGCTCTGAATGACTTGAAAGCAAATAAGGCAGTTGGAATTGATGAGATCCCTGCAGAACTTCTTAAATCTCTAGGAGAGGAAGGAATCGAAAGATTATTCAAGCTGATATCAAAAGTTATGAAACAGGAGAAATTCCTACTGATTTTAATAAAAATATCATCTTCACACTTCCAAAGAAAGCACAAGCCGACAAATGTGAGAATTATCGCACCATTAGTCTAACATCACATGCTTCAAAATTACTGACCAGAATAATATACAGAAGGATGGAAAGGGTAGTAGAAGAGATAGTAGGTGAAGATCAGTTTGGGTTTAGGAAAAATCGCGGTACAAGGGAAGCAATTCTGTCTTTAAGATTAATACTTGAAGGGCGGATCAAGAAAAACAAAGATACTTTTATGGCATTTGTTGATTTAGAAAAAGCTTTGATAATGTTAGGTGGGACAAGATGTTCAAAATTTTAAAGAAGTCAGGCCTAAAGTATCGAGATAGAAGAATACTCTATAAACTATATAAGAATCAAGTGGCTGTAATAAAAGTAGAGAATCACGAGAGACATGCATTCAGTTAAAAAGGGTGTGAGACAAGGTTGTAGTCTATCCCCGTTAATATTCAACTTGTAT
Source organism: Vandiemenella viatica (assembly GCA_031002005.1). NCBI lineage: Eukaryota > Metazoa > Arthropoda > Insecta > Orthoptera > Morabidae > Vandiemenella > Vandiemenella viatica. The sequence goes on from JARYHS010006349.1 coordinate 14,339, forward strand.
GTAGAAGAAGCAATGAAGAAAGTCAAAGAAATTTCCATGTGGCATAAGTTTTCAGGGAGAAAAAATCAGTATGCTACGATTTGCTGACGACATTGTCTTATTAGGCAGAGAGGGCTGAGGATATTGAGAAGTTATTGAATGGCATGAACAAAATACTGAAGGAAGACTTTGGACTGAATATAAATCAAAGTAAAACAAAAGTGATGAAATGTAACAGAAATGATACCAATACTAGCAGATTAAATATAAAAATAGGATCTGATGCAATAGGAGAAGTGAGTGAGTTCTGTTACTTGGGAAGCAAAATTACAACCGATGGCCGAAGCAGGAATGATGTTAAAAGCAGAATAGCACTAGCAAAAAGAGCCTTCATGAAAAAGAGAAACCTTTTAGTTTCAAATATTGATCTAGGAATTAGAAAGAACTTCTTAAAACTCTATGTGTGGAGCACAGCACTTTACGGTAGCGAAACATGGACTTTAGGAATACCAGAAAGAAAGAAACTTGAAGCATTTGAAATGTGGTGCTACAGAAGAATGCTGAAAATTAGGTGGACAGACAAAGTAAGAAATGAAAGAGTTTTGGAAATGATGGGTGAGAAAAGAAGTTTATGGAAGAAGCTTACGGAAAGAAGAGACAGGCTGGTAGGTCATATTTTGAGACATGCTGGATTGGTTAATTTGTTAGTGGAGGGAACAGTTGAAGGTAAGAACTGTAGAGGTAGACAGAGATTAGAATATATGAAGCAGATAATTGAGGACGTGGGTTGTAACGGGTATGTAGAAATGAAGAGGTTAGCACAGGATAGGAAGGGATGGAGGATTGCATCAAACCAGTCTGAAGACTGACGACAGCAAAAAAAAAAAAAAAAAAAAAAAAAAAAAAAAAAAAAAAAAAAAAAAAAAAAAAAAAAAAAAAAAAAAAAAAAAAATTAAATTGAAATAACGCGGGAGTCAGTAGCATTCTGCCTGCAGGCCAGATTTGATCGTATTTTCACATTTATTTTAGCAAAACTATCACAAAAAGATTAAGAATTTACAAAATAAATGAAAAAAGTGAAGGAAGACAGTTGTGAAACCTATTTAAAAACGAAATACTTTGATGAGATTATAATATTTGTTAAACACATGTCCCATTATGATATTAGGTTTCTATGCAGGGTTTAGAGTAAGCTACTGTATAAAATAACCGTCATTAGTTATTAGCACTTGATATGTCACAGGCATGTGAAAGGTCTTTTTTTTTTTGTGTGTGTAAACAGCTGTTTGTTTTGAAATTAGATTATTGTTTCGTATATAATATTCATTACAGTAAATCAAGTATGCATTCAGATGTTTTTCGTAAGGTCCGTGTGCTGTATATTTGACTTTTAAGTTTTATCGTAACGAACAACTTACATAAACTTATAACATAAACGTGATCGGTACAGGAATCACATCAACCTAAACAGCTTCGTTTTGTGGCAGAGTTCGTGGTTAGGTTGAAATACGGCCTGGACCAAGAGAAAATAAAAATTTACGAAATTTTTGCAATCGATTATCTCTGATTGCTCGTTTCAATACAAGATGGCGGGCATCACCGTATTGCAAGTGGGGTAAATATTCTCTATTTGTCAATTTTGTGCGACTTTTTACAACGGAGAAAAGCTGAAACGGCAATAAACAACAAAGTATTAAACCAACATTTTAAAAGATTGTCACTGATTTTTCATAGCTGGTGGCGTCTAATGGCTGTGTGTTGTGGATATATTTCGGCATTTTTAAATAGATTCCTGGTTCGTTTTCCGTAAAACAAGGGGGCCAGACGTGAAGAGGACGTATTGACCAAACAGTTAAACCAAATTTCAACAGGTTAGTACCAATTTCGCGTGGGTTCTGAAAGTGGTGCAGTGCCCAAAATTCTTTTGAGAAAGCATTACTCATGTGAGCACTAGCTGGACAACCTCTTCACCGACTAATGACTTATTTTTTATATTTAAGTTATATTGATTTAAACTGTGTCCACCTGTTTATTCTGCCTTCTCTATTATTAGTTTGTGTCTTGTTTCTTCATCCAACCATTAACTGAGTCACTAGTCATGAATATTATTAAGATTTTAATTACTATTTTACTCATAAATATTATTAAGTTTTTAGTTAGTATTTTACTCATGAACTTAATTTAAGCCAATTGTGGAATAAATGTTCTATACTGTTAGTTTACGTGAGGTGTAAATTATCTAATATTATAAGCAACTGTGTAATCTATGACGTCGACTGTCACGGCATGACGTCACTTTATGATGTCGCGCAATCACGTCACGCTTTACGCCATTATTCTTGGTAATGCACGTTATTTAATAACATTTCCAAGCATCCGCGAATAAATTAACTGACAGAACACTAAAATAAAAGTATGTATTGCGTTAAAATAGACATATCAATCATTAGATGCTTATATTTACCTAATATTCTTTTGATATATAGAAGTATTCCTTAAATTCTTTGTCCATAGATATGTAAGATAAAAGCTTTGTGTTTCGAGCATCAATGTAGCGAAAGTTTTGGTTAGATTGTTACTTAGCATGGGTCAGAATTACAACTGGTATTTGACGTTCCGGCATAGAGCATGAATAATTTAGTTAAAAAAAATTAAACTGTGTCCTATTACTGAAATTATTAATTCGTTTGAACGGGAATAGTTTCACACTGATCCCGATCTGTGCATCCTACACTACACTGGAAACAAATATTACGTGGCATAAGTTTATAAGATTTTTAACTGTGTAATATTACTGATCCTATTATTTCAGCAACTGTGTCAGCCATTCAAACGTCTTAATATTGGTCTGAATCACGGATAACAAAAAAGAAATGTGTAAAAACCCTTGAAGATTTTTTATCAAATTTATATCGCGATGCATTATTGCCACTAAAACGCGATACAGTTCATGTATTAACATCCGTGAGATTGAAGTATCGTTTTTCTGGCGTGAATCAGTTTTCAATAATTAAAGAGTGTGGATTCGTTGAGAATAAGTAACCAGAACGTCTCTTCTATTCGTCTTCGAAAGTTCAAAAAAAAAAAAAAGTTTCCACCATTTTTACCATCACTCTGTTTTCACAGTTTTCCATATTTCCCTTTTTTTTTTTTTTTTTTGCTGGTCTGTTTATTTACATTTCTGTACTAGATCTGTGTCCATGATTTTCAGCATATGACTATTGCCAAACAGTTCAAGTACTTCATTCTTAATTCTTCCCTCTATTCCTGAAGTCCAAGCATGATTTTCTGAAAGAGGTTTAGTGAGTATATACGTTTTTTGCAATTCATTTTCGAAGAATATGGTTTTACTTAGAACCAGTTCTTGCTCCTACTAAACGATGGAGACATATGTCGACTGATTTAATTTGCTTTTTTATTGTTTCTTTGCTTTTCAATGGTTGCCTCGTCTAGTGGGATTGTTACGTCATTTAACAGCTGGTTTTTTTCTCCTTGCTTCGTTTATTAACGCTTTAAGTCCATAGTGGCAAAAAAAAAAAAAAAAAAAAAAAAAAAGTGTACGCAAATTATCAAAGGGTCGAGTGGATCACGTAAGCTCAGGAAACCTGAAATTGAATAACAATCAATTTTTTATGAATAACTGTCACGCCAGTGCAATTGATTTTGTTTTATTTCCCAAACGCGTGTCTCCTCATTCTCTGAAGCATCTTCAGCGGATCTGTATTTTTCATTGGTCACATCTGCTCGTAATTGTACAGTGTTACATTTGTAGCAGCTGTTTGCATCACAGGTGTTGGTTGCATCTTTGTGAATAACAATAGTAAAGAGAAAGCACAGATGTCAGTTGTAAGATGTCACTGATTTAAGTGGTATTCTAAGCACAATTCAGAGGGGTAAATTTTTGAGAGTGTGACAAATATTAATTCCATGGTAATGGAAATGAGGTTTTGTCCCAGACTACCTTGTCGGAGTGGACACAGAAGAGGAGAATCGCTGGCGACAAGAGCGTTGATGCGTGGGCTGCGCACATTTTAAAAGGATAATTTTATAGGAAGTTATGGAATAAAGATGAGTGCCAAATGTAGTATCGTACAAGAGTTATAGAAGTATTTCTTCTTGTGTATTAAACGTAAGGTTGAAAATTTTAAACTGTGTAACAGATAAAAACTGAAGTAGTCACAAGAGGAAGGTATGTATGAATACTAATAAAAGGTAAGCTTCGTCATCGTTTTTCATGCTGTGATGTCACACGCCAGGGCTTCGTTGGCGGCCAGGGATCTGTGCCCATAGATATGCAAGCTAAGAAGTTACTACAAACCAATCAAAACGAAAAGAATGTAAAACGACATATTTATTTTTAGTTATTTTTGTTTATTTATATTCGATCAATATAGAAAGAAATATGTCCTACAAAACTGTGTTCTTGGTCGCGATGTAGCGATGTCTGTCACACTCTGACGTCACGCTTCCCGCCTCCGCTGCACAACCAACAACGACCGGAGATGTTAGAGGTTATGCGCGTGATTTAATAACAGTTCTGTTTAGCTGAACATCCACGAGTGAATGAGCTGCCAGCACACTACAAGAGAAGTGTGTATTCCGTAAAAATAGGCATATTAATTATTAGTTGCTTTTTCAAATATAAAATTCGTTCGATGTAGGTTTTTCTTCTACTCTCTGTATACTGATACTGTTGTTGTAGTAAGCTAAGAAATATCTACATTACATCATTACCAACATTATGAGCGCTATTTGATGGATATTGTAGTTAGTCAGCAAAGAAACATTTTGCTAAAATATCGCGTTGAACATGTCACGTTTGACGGGCTTACATGACCTTTATATTCGATGTAGATATTGTAAGTCTCAGTTACAATATACTAGAAGATATGATTTGCCGAAACACTGAAATAAAAGTATGCACTGCGTTTAAATTAATGTATTAATTATTTGTTGCTTTTATTAGTGATGTCACTATGTCAGTCACATGTAAATACTTCCAGTGCGTCAAATTCAGATCGCAATACAATGAATGTATTCATACGCGGGTAATAGAAGCTATGAATTTTTAACAGCAATATTAATAGAAGTTGTGGTTATGTAGAAATACAGACAGGACCAGAATTACAACTGACACATTTTTGTACAGAATAATTTACAACGAATTTAGATTCATAAATAATTTTATCTGCTTTCATAAGCGTCAAGCAACTGAAGTTATTTTTATACGGATGGAATTAGTTCCGTGTTTATCATGTTGATTCAGACCTGGAGCAGGAATAAAACCAATATCACGCGCTACAACATCAGGTTTTGGGATTCCTAGTTTATTTTTAATTCGTTGCTTCCCTAATGCTGACCATAATCATTAATTCATATGGTCGCGGTGTAAACCACAACCGAAATATGGACATATTAAAAAATAAGGTTATCAGCATTACATAACAACAATTCTATTTATTTAGTCAATCGCAATCAGTTGCCAGAACATTCGTTTAATCTGTCATTTTGAGGGGTTATACAAATAAAAAGGGAAGTTTACTGAAAGTTAAGGAAATTAAAAAAGGAGAATAAATCTTTTATTTACACATAAGCAATAAATGTGAATTGTGAGATGTTGTTAGTGTTGTATTGGGGAAATACCTGCGTGTCACATTAGACAGGTACCTCACTTACAGAAGGACTCCTTCAGAATACATTTGCCAAGCTTAAAAGTCGGAACAATCTACTTCAGCGACTGGCAGGCACTTCAAGGAAAGCTGATGCGAATACATTAAGAACAACAGCGAATACTTAACAGCAGAATACTCCTCCAGCGTATGACTTAATACTTCCCACACCTAGTTGGTGGACTTTCAGCTTCGACAAACAGTGTGCACCGTAACTGGCTCACTTCTATGTACACCTATTCAATGGATGCCGCTGCTCAGCAACATCCAACCACCTCACATCAGAAAGCAAAAGGTCCTATTCAAACTACGGTCGAGAATTCTGAACAACTGAGGCTCTTCCCATCCATGCACGCTCCAGTGGAAATTTCCCTATACAGCTTTTTCCCCTATCCTGCACCCACCTACATTTGCCCTTTATAAATTTCAACTTTAAATTCTTTCAACTTTTTTCGTAAATTATTCAACATTTCTTTTGGTAACATAGTCCAATCCCTGACACTCTTACCTAGAAAAGAGAATCTTCCTACAGCCTTCTCCCTCAAATCGAGTGCCAGCTTGTGGTCATGGTCATCTTTTCCCTTCAATGCATTAATAACTTTTCATTCTTACACCAATCTTTCCATGCCTCATCACCAATTTACGCCTTGTACACTCCCATGACTCTCTTCACCATCCTCATGTATTGCAATGAATCCCATTCCAAGTCTTTGATCATATCTGTTACTGATTGCGTTCAGCTGTAATTTCCAGAAACAAATCTAGCAGCCCTTTTATTTGCACCCTCTCCATCTCTTGTATCTGATACTCAAAATGTGGGTCCCATACTACACTACCATATTCGAGCAATGGTCTGACCAAAGTTTTGCAACCCAATTCCCTTTCTTCTCTCGTACATTCCCTCATCACTCTCTCCGACAAGTGCAGAATTTTGAAACGTTTTCCTACCACCTGTCCAATGTGTCTTGCCCAGTTAAGCTTGTTATCGAATATACCAGTAATACCTACAGATTTACATTGCAGTTCTTTAACAAGTAATTCTTTCCCCACTTAATAATCACAGTCAACCTTTAATTTTTGCATCTGTGTATCTAATAAGCTGACTCTTGCATTTATCATCATCCCATGTCTACCAACCAAACTAGACATCCTGTCCAAATCACTTTACATCTGTTTACAGTCCTCTGCCGTTCTGATGGTTTTATATAGTATTATGTCTCAAACTGTTTCACACATTGTGCAGGACTGCCCACTGCGTGGCTTTCCTGGTATTCTGGAATACTTGAATTTAGCTACGCCGGATGCGGTGGC
>JARYHS010006353.1:0-21280 GCA_031002005.1 Vandiemenella viatica
TGTAACATTTTCCATTGGCATACTTCTAATGTACTCCTCCTCAAACTGAATAAACATGACACAATCACTAATAAAGACAATGATAATTCAGAACTACGTATTTTTTTCCATATTACTTTGTTTACATATTTTCAACAGCTCTTGACAAACTCACAAAACGATCACAACAGGTTTACTCCTCATATTTTCATTCAGTAATGTCATATGGCATAATTTTTTGGGGAAACTCTTCACAAATTAAAAAAGTTTTCATAGCACAGAAAAGAGCTATTAGGATGTTGTGTAGGGTAAAACCAAGAACTTCTTGCAGACAACTTTTTTAAAAACTCAGTGTTCTTACAATGAGTTCTCAGTATATATATTCTCTCATGTGCTTTGTCATAGATCATTGTAACCTGTTTACTTCTAATTCACAGGTACACAATCTCAATACAAGAAGCAGAAATAACTTGCACAAACCACAAACATCTCTTTCATTAGTACAAAGAGGAGTTAATTATTCTGGTATACATCTGTTTAATAAACTTCCCAATGGTATAAAAACAATTTGCAGAAAATAAAGATATATTTAAAGAAAAACTGAGAGATTATCTTATTGGCAACTCCTTCTACTCCATTCAAGAATTTGAACAAAAACAATTAATTGTATTCAATATGACTTTTGCAAATCACAGTTGTAAAAATTTATGTTTATATTTATTATCTTTATTTTTTTCTTGTAACATATAATTGTTTTTTTACTATGATTATGACTCATATTGTATGTATGTATATTAACCATGACATGTTTCACATCCCAGAGGTGCTTCCTCAGCAGGGATCCATGAAACAAGATTGATAAATAAAATAAATAAAAAAATAAAACCAATTGTATTGAAATTTGGATAGGACGTCTGTTTGAAATTTGGATAGGACGTCTGTTGGGTCAACTAGTATTACAATAAATTTTGAGACACATGAAATGACATAGGGGGCATCCAATAATGACGTGAGGTCTTTTTCCGGAATTCAGTGCCCCCCCCCCTTTTCCTTCTGGCGAGACTTCGTGAGATTTCGTCGGATCCCCCCCCCTCCTGACGTAAGATTTTGAGAGACATCTTTGGTGTCTTCATCTAAGACATAAGTGATGAATTAAGGGGGCGTCCATTAATTGCCCCCTTGCTGACCGAGCTCTCCTGCTTCCTAGGGCGGTTGTACGCGTCCTTAGTCGGTACCGATGTCGTTATTTTTTAGCTCTACCATTCTGTACAAATTTCAAAACCTCACGTGAGATTTCCGTTGACCCCTCCCTCCCCCTTGGTGAGGTTTCGTGAGATTTCGCCGGACCTCCCCCCCCCCTATTTCATCTCACGTCATTAATGGACGCCCCCATAGGAAAACAAAGATTCTAAATCAGATTACGAGCTTAACAAAACAATTACAAATGAGCAGACAAAAAATTTAAACTCATATTATGAAGGAAGCAAGAAAGCTAAAAGAATTTAAAGGGGCTAATGTAGATAAAATTAGTATATAGTACATGTCTTTAAGATGGCAGGATGTGACATTGTACCTTATCTTGAATTGTTATTTAAACTGAGTCTGTATACTTGCTGCTTACCAGACGACTGTAAAAGTGTGATAGAAGTGCCACTACGTAAAGGAGGAGTGAGAAATAGAGTCGAAAATTATAGGCCACATCAATGGTAGGTAAATTAATGGAGAGATTGATATACAACCACATCAGAAATATATGTCGGGAGCGTAAGTGGTTTTTAAGTAAGCAACATTTTCGGAAGAATTGGACAAGGGAGGCTCAAACTGATAGTATAGCACTAAACCTTTCAAAGCCTTTTGACAGAGCAAACCATAAATGGTAGAAAATAAGTTAAAACTAGTAGAGTGGATGAGTTGCTGGGCAGAAAAATTTTTAAATAGTAGAAAACAAAAACTTAGGGTAGGAAATGCAGTATCAAAAGAAGTAGAAGTAAAAATGAGAGTGCCACAGGGTAGGGTATTGGGACCGTTGCTATTCATTATTCTAATGAATAATTGTGTTTATTGTTTATTATCAGAAATTAGGTTGTTTTCAGATGACATAATGTTATATAAAATGATCAAAATGATAGATGACTGTAAACAGTTGCAGGGTAATCTGGACAGGATATCTAGTTGGGTTGATAAACATGGGATGAAGATAAATGGAAAGAAGAGTCAGCTTATAAGTTACACAAAAAAACTAAAGGTTGATTATGATTATAAGGTGGGGAAAGAATTGCTTGTTGAAGACCTGAAATGTAAATATCTTGATATTCCATTTTATAACAAGCTCAACTGGGTAGCACACATTGGACAGGTAGTAGAAACAGGTTTCAAAATCCTTCACTTGTTCGGGAAAGTAATGAGGGTATGTATGAGAGAGGTAAAGGAATTGGGTTACAAAACTTTGGTCAGAATATTGTGGTGTAGTATGGGACCCACATTTTGGGTATCAAATACAGTAGTTCGAGAGGTTGCAAACAAAGGGTGCTAGATCTGTATTCGGAAATCACCGTAGAAACCAAGCAGTAACAGATATGATAAAAGAGCTGTAATTGAATTCATTGGAAGACAGTGGCAGGGTGAAGAGCGTCATGGAAATGTACAAGCTATATATTGGTGATGAGGCATGGAAAGATATTGGTGTAAGAATTAAAAGTAATGCGTTGAAGGTAAGAGATGACCACAAGTTGGCACTCGATTTCAAGCACAAGGATGTGGGAATGGTAGGGTTGTCAGATACAGGCTTCTAATTTCCGGGGCATTTCTAGGATTAAAACGTATTTTAGTGATATGTTAAAGAGTGAACAAAAATCCAAATTAATAAAAAAAATTGTATTTTAGGTAAAAAAAACAAAAAAAAACAAATATATACATATATAAACACTTCTTTTAGGTTTATTAATTAAACTTTGGTTGTAAATCAGCATCAGGAATTATGAATTAAAAATATTAAACTTAAAACAAAAATCGAGCACCTCTATTAGGATTTTTTTTTTTTTTTATTGTACTGCTTTACGTCTCTCAACAGCGAGGTCTTTAGAGACGGGAAAGGATGGGGGGCAAGGATGGGGGCAAGGAATGGGAAGGAATTCGGCCATGGCCTTTTGAAGGACGTATCCCGACATTTGCCTGGAGTAATCTGGGGAAACCATGGAAAACCCAAATCTGGATGCCCGGACGGGGATTCGAACCGCCGTCCTCCTGAATGCGAGGCCAGAACGCTAGCCGTTACACCGCCACTCTCGGTCTCTATTAGGAGTTTTTACACTTTTGTAGAAAACCAACATCGGGTTTTTCAATCTAAACCTCAAAAATATTGAACTTAAACAAAACTGAAACTTCTGTCAGGCTTATTAATTAAACTTAGCTAGAAAATCAACATAATGTATTATCAAAAAAATAAATAAGAATTGATCATCTATCTTTGGCTAAATCAAAATGAATCTTAATCAACTACTTAAAAAAAAAAACATTTATCACTAGTTTTCGCCATTTTCACAAGTTTTTCTCTATCACTGCTTTGCAAAACTGATAAAATTTCTGAGTAAGACTCTTCGAAATTGAGTTTGCAGCTCAGCCTTGATCAAATCCATTCCATAAATTGTTTTCTTGTTGGAACTGACAAAAAACAAAACTATTTTCTTTAGATTTACAAAATCATTAGAAACGGTTTGTTCTAAAGAAATTCTCTCAGATTTTGTCATTTTGCAAGTCTTTTGGAAGAACCTCAAAAACAGCTTTCAGACATATGAACTGTGCATAAATAAAAGCAATGTTAACTGCACCTAGAATTTTCAGTATCCCGGAAAATTCAAAGAGTATTTTCAATGTTAATTTCAATTCATCTGATTTAAGAGACAAAAGCTCAAACTGTTTGTACATTCCATCCTCCCGCTGCGAGCAAGGCATGTTGTTTGGCCTCTTGGCCAACGTGGCGGATTGAGTTTGGGAAAAAAACTAAACGGAATTCCGGGACAGTAACTGATAATTACTGGACACCGGACCAGAAACAAAATTCCCGGACATTCCCGGCCATCTGGCAACCCTAGGGAATTTTCCGAACCGGCGCAAAAACTTTGAGATTGCCTCCCCTTCAAACATTATTTTGCCGCCCCCATTGTCGTTGCCTAGAGTAGTAGAAGAGCAGGAGGCTACAGACGAGCCAATTTCTGTCCCAACCTGCAGGGGCATCAGCAGGGCAATTATATGGGGCTTCCCTCCAATTATCACAATTTCTCACCCAATTTTAGTTTACACTGTGATCACATTACTGCTGGTTGCAAGCGCTTAACAATGGCTCCTTTTCTGTCAAAGCAACAAAAAGTAGAAATCGTTTTAACAATAACCTGTACTCAGTTTGTACTGAGAAAAAGAAGATATTGGGTGAAGAAATGGATTTTATTAAGAAAAATGTTATCTTACATTAACATGTTGAGAAGACTAGAGCCAGAAGCTATTAGAAATTTTCTGAGTAGATTCTGAAAATTTTGCAGAGATACTCCGTTTAGTGACCCCTTATATATATATAAAAAAAAAATCAGTGGCGTAGATAGGTCAACAAGGGCCCCGTGCAAAAAATTTATTTTGGGCCCTCAGGCCATATGGTTTTTTTTTTACTTGTGTTGCTGGCAGGCGCCCCCTAAATTGAGGCTGGGGGCCCCCGAGTTGTGCTTGGGGCCCCTGATCAGTTGTTGAGGGCCCCTAGCAAGGGGCTCCCTGTGTTTCAGGGGCCTCCTTAGACGACGGTAGAGCTAAAAAAAAAGATCGCCAGTTCGCCGTGAAGGCCCGTGGGCCCCCAGAGGTGCGCTTGGGGGCCCCCTGAGTGTAGGGGCCCTGGTGCACTGCACCGCCTAGCCCCATAGTAGCTACGCCCCTGATAAAATACCCTAATGCGTGAAAGTATAGGCGCCAGGGAACGATTAGTCGTTGCTTTGCAATTTTTGGCAAGCAGACAAACTTATGATGACATGAAATTTAGTTCGCCGATTTCACCACAAATGCCTTCAGACATCATTCCTGAAAGATGTTGAGCTATCTACAAATGTCTAAAACACTACACTAAGGAAGAAAAATGACTGTTACTTCCTGGTCCAATTCCTTGTAAATTTCGAGCTAAACTCGAAATTATTTTTCCGCATTTTGCGGTTTATGTGGTTTTTGTTGTGTTTGTCTCACAATTGTTGTATATTCTTCGAAATTTCAAACTATTCGTCTAAACCTCTTTCTCTTTAAATATTTTTAACGTCCCACACGACTAATGGCACGAAATACACTCGCTTCCTGCTCCAAGGCTACTGAGACGAGATTGTCTCAATCGTTGCAATCGAGCTACAGACTGCTCAATTTGATCCCTGTCTGCAGGGATAATCTGTAAACTGTTTATAGGTTTCTGCCCAACTCCCGATATCGGGAGTAGCAGACCCATTTCGCCTACTTACGTGGCAATCTGCGGGGCCCCTGCCGGATTGTCCTTGAAGTTTGGGAACGAAATTAGGTCGTCTGTATCTGCTTTTAATGCCGACCTTCAAAGACGATTTTGCCACCACCCCAGGTTGCAGCCGGGAGCAAGCGCCCCGGTTTGCCCCCTCTCCCCTCACTATATGTCCGGCACTGATGTGTGTGTAAGGAAATTGCCACCGTAGCGTGCGGTCCGTCACAATTAAATTAGAATAAATTAAACAAATGATTGGGTAGCTTTGGGATTGGGTAGCTTTGGACTTTTTGAAATTCGTCGTGGAATCTTATGGTCACCTTAAAGGTATTTAAGACAATTTGCGTTATCTGCCGCTTCGTGTGAGAGGAGTTTTAGTAAGTTAAAGTTAATCAAAAACTACTTTCGTTCAACAACGAGCAATACGAGGCCAAAATATCTTGCCATATTATCACTTGAACATGAAGCAACTAAAAATGCTAATTTCGGAAAATGTGATTTCCGAGTTTGCAGCTGTCAAAGCTTGAAAGAAAAGATTGTGAAAACATTATTTTTTATTGATTTAACTTTTAAATGTTACTTATATTACGTTCTTATTAATAAATGACTATTTTTAAATAACAATAAATATTTATTTAACGTTTTATTAAAATCATACTTTATATTAATAGGATATTATATTATACGTTACATTTAAGTTTTCATAGGGTGACACCATCAATATCCCCCCGGGTGTCACCCAGTCTCTGCAAATCGAAAAAGTCACTCGGCAAGCGAATTAAGCTTTGAGGTATCTCGGGCATTTTTTGCCGTTCAATGTGGATTATAGCTCGAATAACAATGAAATCATTTGTGTATTATACACCTATACGAAAAGAATGGAACAATCAGACGAGCAGTCGGCATTTATTTAGATGCTTGTTCTATATTTGATTTCAAGAGCTGTTAACAGATTTCTGCAAATTGACTATAATGTGTATGAGGAGGCCTTAGTGGACGTGCAGCCACCAGCGCTATCTCGAGCTCGTCATGGTTTTTTGGCGATCTTTTACAGAAATTCTCGTGTTAAGCTGCAATCCGTACAATTTTTTGCTTGTCTGTCGATCCTTTCACTTGACCAGAGAAGACGCATTGTGGTGTGTAAGGCAAACGTGATAGTAGTCTTGCTGCTAAGGGGGCATCCATAAACTATGCAGCTCCATTTTGACCTCCTGTGAATCCCTCCCCCCTCCCCCCCCTCCCCCTAGCCTGGCGTGGCTTTTGGCTCTACCCCGCCCCCCCCCCCCCCTACCCGCTTGGCATATAGCTTTATTCCTATTGATCCCAGAACACATTTAGTACTGTTTTCTCTTGTGACAGAATCGTTAATTACATACGACGATAATTAAATGACGGAAATAAATATCCACATGCTGTTGTATGTTCTGTACCCTATTTTAACTGTGTAAAGCTACGTGCCTTGGGTCAGAAACCACCCCCTCCCCCACGTAGCCCAACGTAGCTTTCTATCCAGCGCCTCCCTCCTAGACCGAGCCACGTAGTTTATGTACGATCCCTAAGAGTCAGTTTCCAATAATCCGTGCTGATACATGGGTCCTAATCGCATCCCTGATTGCCGTTAGTCCCTCCACCTACCAAGAGAGAATATTCCATCTTACCATTACGGCACTAATCCGATTTTAAACACTTGCTATTGGCCTTCTTAATTTTCTTCTCATCTCTTCGTCGTAAATGAATTACTCGGAATTTAGAGTTTGCTCGTCTTCTGGATAACTTCTACTCATTTTCTTGTTGCTTTTTCCAACTAAATTCTCTGTAATGCTGTCCATGCGGTCCCCAAACGCAGCGTCCATGAGGTCAACTCAGTACGATTTTTATTACAAGGTACTTGGAGTCGGTTCCCGAATGTCTCTGACTCTTCGCCTAACTTCCTGTCATTTCAATGTGAATAAATGACTTTGAATATGACTTGTTCAACGCCGTGAGTGGCTAGCTGATATCCGCAGTGTATAGAAACAATGTATATATTTCGAGGATATTATTTCGGATTCATTTGAGAACATTTAAGAACGACATTTCAATGATTGTCTTTACTGTGATTACTTAATAATAATAATAATGTGATTATTGGTGAGAAGCTAGATTTGATTGTGGAAATTGCCGCAGGACTCAACAGACATGATAATGGAACTGGATTGGAAGTCATTGGGAGAAGGTGAAGAGAGTACTGGAAGAGTACAAGGGTTAAATTGGTGAAGTGGCTTGGAAGTTTATTGGTAGAAAAATTAGTAGCAAAAGATGACCGAGCGTGGTGGTGTAACGGTTTGCGTTCTGGCCTCGCATTCGGGAGGACGGCGCGGTGGTTCAAATCCCCGCCCGGGCATCCAGATTTGGGTTTTCCATGGTTTCCCAAATCACTCCAGGCAAATGCCGGGATGCTTCCTTCAAAAGGCCATGGCCGAATTCCTTCCCATTCCTTGCCCCCCATCCTTTCCCGTCTCTAAAGACCTCGCTGTTAGAGAGACGTAAAAAGCAAAAGATGGAAGGGAATATTATTATTATTATTATTATTTTGATAAGTGAGTCAGGGATTTGAATAAAATAGCAGGGGAAAGTATGAACAATTTACCAATAATTCTGAAATAATTTAAAATTAAAATTTTAAGTGCAAAAGTAGGTGGGTGTGGAAATTTCATCCAAAGAATTGAAGATAGAAAACAAGAAATTGGAAAATAGGTGTGTAGAGTAATAGTTACTGGGGCATGTGCTCCAAACCAATTAAATTGATTATTAGCATTCTGGCTGACGTACTCATTTAAGTAAGTAAATTGATTTAAGTAAGATGTATTTATGATCTCATTACAACTATTAGGAAATGGGTTATCTGAGGATACAATCTGGAGGGTTTTCAGACTACCTATCCACAAAAATAAATAAATGTCATCTTCACCAGATTCCTGGCATTTTCAGCTGCTGCATTTGGTATGAAACATAAAAATTAGTTAACTGCTTTACGGGTAGTGAATGTACTCTCTAGAAATACAACGCCCATCACTCTACACAGAAAGGAATCAGCACATCCGTGTGTATTGGAAAAATCCAAGGTCTCAATTTCAGAAAAGTTTTTACTCTTCATGTCGTTGACACTTGTGGGAAGAGGAAACTAGAGGAAGTAGGATCCGTATTTCCTTCATTCACCTCTGCACTAGTAGTAGTCCAGCACCACGCTTCAACTGTTTTATCCCCGACCATTTGAATCCCTTCTCCTGAGGGGCTCGTTCATATTCGAGGGAAAATCCATTTGAATTAGAACACCAGTCTAACACTAAATATCTGAAATGTCTAACTTACCGGCGGTGAATAGAATGAAAACTCGCACCATCACTCGTACAAAATTATTTTGTTCTAGACTAGAGAATATGTTGCCAAATATTCCTTGATCAGCAGATAACAAGGGATTACTTTGACATTAAACGTATCCTTACCGTAGTGGTGAGCATGGACATATCGATGTCATCCAGAGACAAGTCTTGAAGCGAGCTCGTCATGTTGTCCGCCGCAGAACCGCTGATGTTGGTGTTCGCTCCGAGCGCACGTCCAAGGGAAGCATTCCGCGAGCCCTGCACACACAAATTGTTTCGTCACTGTTTGATCACTGCAATTCGAGGTGACTCGCACCTGGTCTAAGCCCTTCCGGAGAAGATCTGAAGTTGGCATCATGAACCGTACATGGACGCCGCTCACCGTGATATAGAATACTGCCAGTGGGACCGTGGATCATCCAAACATGACCTGGAGTACTTCTTCAATGCGAAAAATGTACTCCAGTCTAATGTAGTAGAAGGCTTCCGATATCGGAAGCAATTTCTATGCTGTCCGGATGGCGCCTTGTATTAACTGCCGACATTTCGGCAAACGTGCTTCGGACTTGATCTAGGGCAGAACACATCACTGCGCAGTTCTACCATAGAAGGAGGTCAAAACATGTCGGCTGAAATGTTGAAATTCCATAGTAGGATGGGGCAGCCGGGCAGTATAAAAATTTGATTACAGTTCCTCTCAGATTGTACCACTAAGATTATTGTTTGTCAATTGTTTGAAAGAGCAAAAATTAATACTATTGATAAACTAGTAGTTCCGGAGAATGAAATATAAATTAGTTCTAATTTTTTTCTTAAAAAAAAAAAGTTTGTTTCGGTGGAAGAAAGTAAAATGGTAATTATATATCAGCTATCTTCGAAGTCCATGGGAAATGAAGGTTTGAATACAGTGCTCTGGTAATTTATTTTCGCAGTTGCTTGATTAAATAGAATCGTCATTAAATAACGTTCATAAGCCTGATTTTGTAGTGTACGTTGTCGGTTGTAGATTATAACATCAAAAATTTGCAACTTCTTACGTGCTATTGAGTTAATGACGACAGCAATATGGAACCAATTAAATTAAAAATTAACTAGGAAGCCTAAAATCTTATGCTACAACTCGTAAATTATAAAACTAAATTCATTGTGCTTTTTGCTTTAGCAAAGCGTGTCAGTTGTTCTGGTTCTAGCTGCATTTCAACCTAATCACAACCTCCACTAATATTTCCGTTCCAAAATCATTGCTTCTTTCACATTAATACATTCACTACATCCCGATAGAAATTTCACTTGTTGGGATTACGTATACACTACTAGAGTCAGTGAAATCAAAGAAAATC
Organism: Vandiemenella viatica; assembly: GCA_031002005.1. Lineage (NCBI taxonomy): Eukaryota > Metazoa > Arthropoda > Insecta > Orthoptera > Morabidae > Vandiemenella > Vandiemenella viatica. The sequence continues at coordinate 10,155 of JARYHS010006353.1, forward strand.
AAAAATAATTCTTAACGAACTTACGTGCTTCCGCGTAAGATTAGTCTTAATCTACTAAAATTTCTGATTAAATAATTGAACAAATCAACATATCGTCAAAATAAAACCATTATCCAAACAGCAAATAATTTTACTAATATACACTACCTATCAAAAAGGAATTGAAGACATGTGAAGATAGGTAATTCGATACGTCAGTTATCTTGCGTGGCCACCATATACTGCAGGCCAGTAAATTAGACGGCACGAGGTACAGAGGTATCTGACTTCGATAAGTTCGTTTTTTATGGGCTGCCATTTCAGTCGGCTCTCTATTCGAGCGATTACAGTGAAGGTTAACAGGCCCAAATCAACGGTTGCATTAGTCCTGTGTAAAGATTGGATTGTGTCAATATGGGCGGTCTTCAGTTTTGATCGAAAGACATCGCAGCAATCTGAAACATAAAATTGTCAATAATATGACAAAACCCAAGGCTACCATTAGATAGGCGTTTCATTCATCAACAGGAGTATGAATAAAACTCCTGCGTACAGAGACCCAACAACATGGAATTTTCGAAAGAGCAGCTGCACGTAAGCACAAAATCACGACAAGCAATACAGCTCGGCAATGTGGGTGGTGTTTGGACCGACGTAACTGAACACCGGAGCAGTATAAATCGGTTCTGTGGAGTGAAGACTCGAGGTTTACATTTTTCAGATCCGATGGAGTTGTATGGTTGTGGCATCCACCCGGGTTTGTGTAAAATCCCAATAAGAAATTCGAGGGGGGGAGGGATCTCTCCCAGAGAGACTATATTAGCCTCTTCCAACTAAATGTCAACCTCTCCTTCAATTGGTGCACCCTGTTTGCACGGACGAGGCTCTGGCGACTGAATGATTCCCGGTGTAAGGAGGCATCCACTGCTTACCAACGGCCTCCTACAGGAGGAGAGCGGTCATAAAGGCAGATTATTCAAAAGGCAACGGGAAAACCAATGCATTAAAGGCCCTACGGATATCCAGAGGCCATGCAGTCCTCTCAAATTACATATAGTATGAGGGCTTCTTCCGGGGTAAATTATTCCGGAGGTAAAATAGTCCCCCAATCGGATCTCCGGGTGGGGACTGCTCAGGGAGAAGTCATGGATACAAACATTCTTCAAATCGGAATGTGAAATGTTATAAGTCTGAATAGGGCAGGTAGATTAGAAAACTTAAAAAGGTTAGATGTCGTCGGGTTTAGTGGGATTGAGTGAAAGGATGCACAGGATTTCTGGGCTGAGGAAAACAGAAGGTGTCAGTGGAGTAACTGGTGTAGGATTTGTAATGAACATGAGAGTACGGAAACAGGTGAGTTATTATGAACAGTTTAGTGACAGGAATATTATGATGAGGTTAGAAACTAAGCCCGCCCCAACCACGTCAGTAAACGTGTATATGCCTGCGTCACAGGAAGATGATGAAGAAATAAAGAAAATATGCGTTTGTTGATTTAGAAAAAGCTTTTGACAATGTTGAATGATGCTCAAAATTTTAAAGAAGTCAGGTCTAAAATATCGAGATAGAAGAGTATTTTTAAACTATATAAGGATCAAGCGGCTATAATAAAAGTAGAGTATTATGAGAGGCATGCAACAGTTAAAAAGGCTGTGAGACAAGGTTCTAGTCTATCCCCATTAATATTCACATTGTACATAGAGGGAGCAATAAGGGAGCGTCCATAAACCACATAGCTGCATTGTGGCCTCCTGTGAACCCCCCCCCCCCCCACACACACACACGTAGCACGTAGCTTTTTTTCCCTTTTCGATTCCGGAAGAAATTTTGTACGGTTTTCTCTTGTGAATTGTAAATTACATACGGAGATAATTAAATGAACGAAAAAATATTCACATGCTGTTTGTGTTCTGTACCTCATTTTAACTGTGAATAATGATATTAATTGAAAGCTACGTGGCCTCGCTCTGAACCCCCCCCCCTTTTCCAAGTAGCGCAGCGTAGCTTTCCAACCAACCACTCCCACTTTTTTTAGACCTAGATACGTAGTTAATGGACGCTCTCAAAAGTAAGTGAAAGAAAAATTTGAATGTGGCAGAAGTGTTCAAGGAGAATAAAAAAAAAATCAGTATGTTACGATTTTCTGATGACATCGTCTTGTTACCGGAACAGGCTGAGGATATTGAGAAGTTACTGAAAGGCATGAAAAAATACTGAAGGAAGAATGTGGACTACATACTAATCAAAGCAAGACAAAAGTGATGAAATGTAGCAGAAATGATAGCAATAATAGTAGATTAAATATAAAAATAGGATCGGATGCGACAGAAGAAGTAAATGAATTCTTCCACATAGGAAGTAAAATTACAACTGATGGTCGAAGCAGGAATGACGTTAAAAGCAGAATAGCACTAGCAAATAGTGCCTTCATGAAGAAGAGAATTCTGTTAATTTCAAATATTGGTCTACGACTTAAAACGAACTTTTTAAAACTCTGTGTGTGGAGCACAGCACTTTATGATAGCGAAGCATGGGCTTCAGGATTACCGGAAAGAAGGAACATTGAAGCATTTGAAATGTGGAACTACAGAAGGATGCCGAAGATTAGGAGGACAGATAAACTACGAAATGAACGAGTTTTGTAAATGATGGATGATTGTGGAAGAGATTTCGGAAAGAAGGATTCTAAGTCAAATTTTGAGACATGCTGGATTGTTTGTTAGTGGAGGAAACAGTCGAAGATGTTAACTGTGAAAGAAATTAAAGATCAGAATATATAATTGAGGACGTGGGTTGTAAGGGGTATATTGAGTTGAAGACGTTAGTGCAAGATAGGAATGGATGGAGGATTGTATCAAACCAATCGGAAGACTGATAATAGGATGTCAATGGCTACTATGCAGTGGTACGTGGACATAAAGTCCGCCAATTGCGCCGGCTCACACAGAGCCTCGACCACAGCGTTATAGAACATTTTTGGGACGAACTGGATCCCCTAAAGAGGGCTCGTCAAGAGCGGATGATATTTAATTTAATTTAATTTAATTGCAATGGAGCACAGGCTCCGGTGGCAATTTCCCTACACACCCATCTTCCCCCTATCCTGCACCTACCTACATTTGCCCTCTACAAATTTTATCTTTAAATTCTTTCAAAGTTTTCGGTAAATTATTCATAATTTCTCTTGGTAACACATTCCAATCCCTGATACCCTTACCTAAAAAAGAGAATCTTCCCACACCCTTGTGCCTGAAATTGAGTGCCAGCTTGTGGTCATGGTCATCTTTTCCCTTCCATGCACTACTTTTTATACCTATTGCAATATCTTTCTATGCCTCATCGCCAGTATATGCCCTGTACACTCCCATGACCCTCCTCATCCTCCTCCTGTCTTGCAATGAATCCCATTCCAGCTCCTTTATCATATCCGTCACTGATTGCATTCTGCGATAATTTCCAGAAACAAATCTAGCAGCCCTTTTTTGCACCCTCTCCAACTCCTGTATGTGATACGTAAAATGAGGGTCCCATACTACACTACCATATTCGAGCAATGGTCAGACCAAAGTTTTGTAACCCAATTCCTTGACTTCTCTCGTAAATCCCCTCATCACTCTCTCCAACAAGTGCAGAACTTTGAAACCTTTTCCTGCCACCTGTCCTATGTGTCCTGCCCAGTTAAGTTTGTTATCAAAAGTAATTCCAAAATATTTACATTTCAAGTCTTCAGCAAGCAATTCTTTCCCCACCTTATATTCATAATTAACCTTTTGTTTTTTATTTGTGTATCTAATAAGCTGACTCTTCTTTGCATTTATCTTCATTCCATGTTTACCAACCCAATTAGATATCCTGTCCAGATCACCCTGCAACTGTTTACAATCCTCTATCGTTTTGATTCTTTTATACAGCACTAGCCTCGTACCCGCGACTTCGTACGCGTGGATTAAGAATTTTTTTGCCAGAATTAAATATAAAAAGTTGTTGGTAACGAAGGATTGGTTCCAAACAATATCGAGTCGGCATAATATGACAGGAAAGCTGTCACTATATCATTCTACCGTCGAACCTGCCTCTTGAAGAGAATAAATTTCCAACATATTTCTGTCACTATTAGATAAGATTTCAAAATTTCGTGACTACAACTGTTAATCATACTGGAAAAAATATCCTGTGCCCTTCATACAGCTTTCCTTATAAAATTCCATCACAATGATATACGTAACAAAAATACAGAGACTTACTTCCGTATTTATATTAGTATTACTGTGGTTCACACTCACACACTGACTGCGAACAACGCCTGAGGGATCATTATAACGTAAAAAGGTGTACACCTACAAAATTGCAAGACTACCTACGATTTGCCTCGCATTGCACCCCTAACTTTATAATTTCTACAGTTTAACATTCAATCCAAATAACCTACGGTCCCAGGCCTGACTCTTACGATGAAAAACAATTTTTAAAAATCTTCAGCCTCCACGGAGATTTGAACCGGAGACCACGACGATCGTAAGCAAGCGCTTTAGCCACTTTTTTTTTTTTTTTTTTTTTTTTTTTAGTGGTATTTTCCATCAGTTGGATATTTTGTTTTTTGAGGTTCTTTATGATTTGAATATTTGGTACAGTTAGGTTCCCCTCGTGCCTTTGATTCAAAAAGTCTCTCTTTGGGTCTAGGCGGGGTTTATAAACAGTTTTATTTGGTTAAATTGTGATCATTGGAATGATTCTGTCATTATTATATCGAGCATCCGTGCGAAGTCTTTTTTATAATTTTGAGTTTGGATAATTTCGTAATATATAGTATTCATATATGCTATATATTCGTCGTAAGTACTCTTTTCCGTTTGTAGCATATAAGTTAGGGTATTGCCTAGTATCCATTGTACCGTGTTGTGTTTCGTTTCAGGATATCTCTTTTTCTCAGGTTTCAGTATTTCCTGGATGCTCACGGTTAAAGGTGATGTTCTGTCAAGGAAGGCTATTCTTCTTCTTGCCCAATTCCATATTTTCTGGTTTTGGTTACACGTTATTCTGTGTATCAGGGTGTCAGTATTTCCGCAATTTCTGCATCTGTCATTCGGGGATAGATGTATTTCGTAGAGTCTTCTGTTGGTTGAGATTTTTTCATTTACGACGTCATACCACAAGGATTGTGTTTTAGTGTTTAGAGTTTTATTCGTTATATTTTTCCAGATGTTGCTCCAGTTGTATTGTGGATTTTTAATTTCGATTTTATTTCTGTGGTTAGATGTGTTGATTATTTTGTAGATTTCTTTTGTTGTCTTGTTGTACAGGGTGCATCCTTTGGTTTTTGCATAAGTTGTTTCTAGGTGAAATTTTCTCATATGTGGTAAGTTGAACTTTATCGCGGCCATGTTGAAAGGTATTTCCTCAGTGACTGGTTTTGTTTCTTTAATCAAGTTATTTGTTGGGCCGTTTGGGTCATTTTCCGCTGTCGTTATGGTTCTTTTGAGGAATAATGCGCAGCATCTTTCGCGTACGCTTATCATTCCTATGCCTCCTTTTCCTAGGGGTAGAGTCATTGTTTTGAACGCTGTTTTGAAGATCTTACCCCTGCTTGCGAACCACCCGAGCAGATTCTGTATCCGATCTGCAATTGTGTCGGGTATCGGCAGTACTTGGGCGATGTAGACCATTTTACTCAATAAAGATACTTGTACGATTTTAGCCTTCTGTATTGCATCCAGATCTCTATCACAGTGCATGTTTATAACAGCCCTAATTTTTGGTAGTGTTATGAGCCAGTTTTTAGTTATTGTTTTCATAATGTTCTTTTGAAAAACAATGCCTAATGTCTTATGTTCTTCTACTTGCTCGTACCAGATGTCTGTTGGAGGTGGGATCTCTGCTCCACTTATTTGGAGCAGTGCAGTTTTCTTTGGGTTAAGTTTTGCGCCTGTTGCTTCCGTGAACGTTGTGATTATTTCCCACGTTTTTTGGATGTCCTCCGCTGAAGTTTCGGCTATACAAATGTCGTCTGCGTATCCTCTGCATGTAAATTTGTATCCGTTTAGATTAATGCCTGTTAAATTTTGGTGACATTTCTCAAGCAGGGGTTCCGTTGCCAGTGCGTACAGGATCATTGATAGCGGGCATCCTTGTCTTATCGATCTTTCTATCTTGACGGGCGCTGACAGGTGTCCGTTTATAAGAAGTTTTGAATGTGTGTTTGTAATTATTTTCTTTATTACTTCCACGAATGGGGAGCCAAATCCTTTATGTTCCATGATTTTTAAGAGGTAATTATGTTCAATTCGGTCAAAAGCTTTTTCAAAATCGAGGAATAGTAGAGCTGATGGCGTTTGTTTTTCTGCGTTTATGCTGATAATATCACGGTATTCGCACACAGTATTTAAGATGCTACGTCCGGGAATAGCACTGGTTTGATGAGGTCCTAAGATTTTCTCCATGAGGGGTTCCAGTCTAGTTTTGAGGATTCTCGTTAGTATTTTAAAGTCTGAATTTAACAAAGTTATTGGTCGTATTTCATTGATTTTTTTGATCTGGTTGCCTTTGGGTACTAGCACTATGATGCCCTCTGTGAAGGCGGTGGGAAGATTATCCTCTGTCCATAAGTCGTTTAGAATCTCTGTTAACTTATTTCTTAGCATGGGCCAGTAATGAATATAAAATTCTATGGGTAACCCATCCGGTCCTGGGGATTTCCCTCTTGCTGCTTTGTTTATCGATGTATGAATTTCATCCTGGTCAAAAATTCTTGTTAGAGTTGCTGATTCTTCCACACTTGCTGTGTTACTTGAGTTGGATATTAAATCGGAGATTGCCGCCGTACTAGTTGGAGTTGACTTAAAAATATTTTTATAATGCGTGGTAATTTCTTTAATTATATCTCTTCCGTCCTTGATGTTTTCACCATTTTCTTTAATTATATTGGTTATTAAAGTTTTTTTACTCCTTTTTGTGCTCCTTATAAGGTGGTACAAGGCTGCCGTTTCTTTGGTTGCGACGTCAGTCGGTTTTGAAGTTGTCAGAAGTTTGTTTGCTTGCATATTTTGTAATGATAGGATCTTGGCTTTGTATTTTTTTATTTTTATATTAGTATCGACAGTTATGGTGGGCTCTTGGTATAATTCCTTGATGCATCTGTAATAATACTCAATTGTGCCCTTCATCCAATAGTTCTTTTGTGTCCCCCAGGAGATTAAGGTTCGTTTTAGTTTCGGTTTCACATGTTCAACCCACCAAGATAGTGTGCTTTTATATTTTTTACAGTTTTTTAGACATTCGTCCCAGACACTTTTGATTTCTTCGTCTAGCGCCGGGTCTTCAAGCATAGAGATGTTACATTTCCAGAATCCTTTGCCTCTGCTAACTGGCTGCCTCTGCATGTTGACAGTACATTGCATACTGTTGTGATCTGAAAAGCTTAGAGGAAAAATGTTTGCACTGGTTGTTTTGGTTCGGAGAGTCTCCGTTACGTAGATCCTGTCGAGTCGGCTTGCCGAGTTGTTTGAGACATATGTGTAGGCTTTGGCATTTCCGTGAATGCATTCCCAAGCGTCGTGAAAGTCCATCCCTCGAATGAGGTTAGTCAGCTCCCTGCACCCATTGAAATTTGGGGTTTGATCTTTTTGGCTTAGTACACAATTAAAGTCACCTCCCATTATTATTGCACCTGTGGTATTTCGCAGGAGATAGGGTAGCTCTGTTTTGTAGAAGTGTGCTCTTTGGGCTCGATTATTATTGCCAGAGGGGGCGTAAACATTGATTATTCGCGTGTTATTTATTGTAGTTGCAATGGCCCTGCCGTTTGTTAATGTTTCTGTACTAACCGTCTCAATTCCCTCTCTAATCACGAGGGCCGTTCCCGTGTTGGTTTCTTTGGAGTAGTTGATTATTCCATCGTATCCAGGGATGTTTAGTTCCGTAAAAGTCACTTCTTGTAACATTGCGATGTCAATACTGTTTTGTTTAATATAATCCGCTAGGCATTTTATTTTGAATGGCGTAATTACTCTGTTCATATTTATAGTTGCAATGCTATAACTTTGATTGCTTGTCATTGGTTATTTTACGTCTCATCAGATCCCTCCATTACTTCCTCGTACCAGCTGTCTTTACTGAGGAGTTTTGGTTTATCTTCTTCTCTTATCTTCTGATCGTTTACGTATTTTGGTGTGTCTTGTCCTTCAATTCTCACTTTGGTTGTTTCTTCTTCTTCTTCTTCTTGTCTTGATTTGGCGTTATTTGTTGTTCGTTCTACTTTCTCTGCTATTCTTTTTACTGGTTTGCCGTTGTTTTCGAGTCGTTCACTGAGAGCTCGGCGTTTTTTTGCTATGTATTGACTTGCGGTATTGGCACCATCCTTATTTGCACTTCTGCTAGATTGTCTTGTTATTCTCTTCTCGCTTATTTCTTTCTCGGCTTTGTTATTGATCGTTGAGCTGTGCATTTCAATCCGTTGTTTTGTTTCGGAATCTTCTTCTGCCTGGTGAGTTGTTTTATTTGTAAATGTTTCTATGTGTATGACATGTTCTGGGATACTCTCTTCTTCTATTTCTTTTTCATGTAATTTCTGTTCCGGTTCTTGTTCTTCGTTTTCTTCTTCTTCTTGTCCAGATTTTTCGGCTTGTGTTTCCTGTTTACCGCCGAGCTGTTCCGAGTTGTCCTCTACATCGATCTCCATGTTTTCCGTGTTTTCCAACGTTTCTGTGTGTGGCTCACATGCTGATGTTACAGTGTGGCCTATGTTTACACTGTTGACTTGTGCCGTGGCTTCTGCATAAGACGCTGTGTTGCTACTTTCCTTACTCGCTTCCGCGATTGTAGCATTTGCTGTTATAGTTTCTGATGTTGACAATTTTACTCTTGGAAGTTGTAATGGTCGGCGTTTTGTACACTCAGATCTTAGATGTCCTGGTTCATTGCAAACAGAGCATGTGCGCGGTTGTCCCTCATATATTATTAATGCTTTGAAACCCTGTATCATTATATAGGAAGGTATATGTTTTTTTAAATCAATTTTCACACACCGTATGCCGTTGTTTGCTTGGAATCTGAACTTAGGGCTCCATTTTTCGTCGGTCGCCGTTATTATTTCACCATAGTTTCGGATTGCTGCCGTTACACTAGCATTACTAATTTCAAATGGTACATTAAAAACTCTTACTGATCGTAGCCCCAGCCCTGCGTGGCTTATATATACGGTACTTACGGTTCCATCTGGGTTCTGGTAGTCGGCTTTCCCTCCAGTTTTCTCTACGATAGTATTGCACAAGTTGTCATTTGTCATTTTAACGTATACTGCATAAGTCAAGAAGTCCATTTGGATTCCGTATACATCTGCGTCTGTCAAGTCGAATTTTTCATACAGCCATTCATGGAAGTCATATGCACGTGGTCTTGTCTCCTTCGCGTCGAACGCAAATTTCAGTGTATTCTTCCGTATCGTCGATTCCATTTTCACTATCGTAAACCACAAGCTAAGTTTTCACTGATACACTCACTGAACCTCGCTTGAGGAAAGTATCGAGCAACCGCACGCGACGGCGGCTCGATGCGAACTGACCACTGAGCTGCCAGCCCACTTCACGGAAAAACGGTACAGAGACGTCCACATCCAACGTGTCTGTCTATCGCCGTATTTCGAAGTTATGAGACAACATGTGTTATTTATACAGATAATTTTTCAACCAAATGTAGACAGTATTTTTCTCCTTGTTTCCAAAGGATAGGTGTGCAAAGTTTCATCGAGATAGGATGAAAACTGTTGATTTGTATGTAGAACAAACAAAGTCCAGTGCCCTCCCTACATATTTTCTCGTCAAATTCCGTCAATATTGGTATAGGCATTTAATTGTCAAAACGTAACATAAGACTGAGACTTACTTCCGCATTTATAGTATTCCTACTGCAGTTTACACACACACTGACTACGAATCACCCCTGATGGATCAATATAACGTAAAAAAAGTGTACATCTACTGTATTGCAAGACTACCTACGAATTGCCTCAGGTTGCACCCCTACCTTTGTGATATCTACAGTTTATAATTCAATCCGAATAACCGACGGCCCAACCGTGACTCTTACAATCAAAAACAATTTTTAAAAATCTTAGCCTCCACGGAGATTTGAACCGGAGACCACGACGTTCGTAAGCAAACGCTTTAGCCATTGAGCTGGCAGTCCACTACACGGAAACTCGGTACGGATACGTCCATATTCAACGTGTCTGTTTATCGCCGTATTTCGAAGTTATGAGACAAAATGTGTTATTTATACAGATAATTTTTCAACCAAATGTAGACAGTATTTTTCTCCTTGTTTCAAAGGATAAGTGTGCAAAGTTACATCGAGATCGGATGAAAACTGTGGATTTGTATGAAGAACAAACAAACAAACAAACAAACAAACAAGCAAACAAACAAACAAACCAACAAGGAAACAAACATACATTCATCTGTATATATAAAGATTATGTCATCTGCAAACAATCTAATTTCAGATAGTAAACAATCAACACAATTATTCATTAGAATAATGAATAGCAATTGTTCCAATACGCTACCCTGTGGCACACCCATTTTTACTTCCACTTATTTTGATACTACATTTCCTACCCTAACTTTCTATTTTCTACCTTTTAAAAATTCTTCTACCCAGCAAATGACTTTCTTATCAACTCCAATGGTTTTTACCTTATTTACTACCATTTTATGGCTTACTCTGTCAAACGCCTTACACAGATCTAGTGCTACACTATCAATTTGGCCTCCCTTGTCCATTTCATCTGAAATATCTTGTATATATCCCACCAACTGAGATTCGCATGAATATCCTTGCCTGAAACCATTTTAGTAGGAAGTAAACAGCGGTTTCGCCCCCTATAATTATCTCGCCCTGCGGCCGCTTCCCCTATAATTAGGCGCCACCGCCCTGTAATTATCTACCTGGCTGCCGGCGCCGCTTACCGTCATTATCTTTGTAGGTCACGCGCCCCGCCCCCCCTGCGGCCGCTTCCCCTATAATTAGGCGCCACCGGCCTGTCATCTTTGTAGGTCACCCGCCCCGCCCCTGCAGGTGTGCAGGTCGCTTCCCCTCCTATATCCAGAACACCCATGCCGGTTCTGTATTAAATAGGTCACGCGCCGCGCCCC
>JARYHS010006354.1:0-21263 GCA_031002005.1 Vandiemenella viatica
TACAAAAGATGGAAAACAAAACATAAAACATGAAATAAAATACATGAACATGTACAAAAGATGGAAACAAAACATAAACATGAAAATGTAATTTGGACCATTACATTAACTTCCCCCTTTCAACAAATCAAAATACTTAGCAAAGGATTTTGATTTTCTCTTACAATTTCAAAATCTATTTTTTTTTTTTTTACAGTGCTTCACTTAAAAAATACATATTTCAACATTCAGATTGTGTCAAAATCTTTCATTTCTAGATATTTAACTATTTCTATCATGAATCAAACTAGTTTATGTTATCAGGCACCAAATCCCAAGATACACAAAATCTCCCTTCCCATGCCACATGTCAGAGATCACTTCGGACATGCTACATTCGTGTGCAACATACATACATATTACATTTAGAGTACGCGGCAACGTAGTTTTTAGAGACTTGCTTTATTCTAATCCAATAATTACAAAACTTTACCCACTACCCTTTAATCTAGGGGTTTTTTTATTATTATTTTTTTTTATTTTTGAAAACACTATATTTATATATATATATATATATATATATATATATTCATACATTAGCTATTTGAATGATATTTCATCTACAATGATTGATTCTAGGTGCCCATTCTTTTGAACATGCAATTTTATAAAAGAAAATCTTACTTACATATTTATAAAATGAATTGTATTTAAAATAATGTTTCAAATGTCTCTATCTTATAAATTTAAATAACCTCACTATGGTATTTCTTTAATTCCGCGTGTTATGCACGCCTATGTTCCCATTACCATCTTTTAATAAGTATGCATTTGGGGCAATTATTTCTCCACTCGAAATGGACCACAAAATATGTGAAAGAACTTCGATATTTGTTTCTTCTCAGAATCTGATGGTTTCGGATTCTTTAATAATACCAAATCCCCTACTTCAAATGACTGGGTTTTATTTTTGTTCGCTCTCTCTTCCCGACGTCTTGCCTTTTCCAGGAGGTGTTCGCTTGCCTTTCTCATTCTTTCTTCTAAGTCATTATTATACCAGAATCAGGTTGATTTATGATATGTGCCGCTAGTGGCGCGATCTCTTGAGCGAAATGTAAATCAATGGGTCGGCATCCAGTTGAACAGTGGAAAGTGGTATTAAAATATGTTTCGATGCGTTCTAAATGTTTTACCCATCCAGAATGCTTCTCTCCAACCAGAAGACGAAAATACACTGATAATTGTCTCATGTACCTTTCAGCTAAGTTTGTTTGTGGGCACCTAATGGAGCTTTTTATGACTTCAATTCCTGCATTTTCCATTCCAGTTTGCCACTTCCTACTTGTAAATACGGATCCATTATCTGAAAGAATTCGGGTCGGCTTCCCGTAAATTGGCACGTATTTTTCAGTTATTATGCGCACTGTCTGCGCTGAATTTAGTCTGGAAACTGCGTATAATTTTACAAGTTTTGAAAAAGCATCCACGACCAAAAATATGTGTTGACGGCCAAATTGTCCTTTTGGAATTGGTCCATAATGGTCAACACATAATAGTTGGTTTGGGCGATCTGTAATAATGGGATTACATTCCCCTATGCTCCGTGTGTTCGGATGTTTTATTTTCTGACAGATGTCACAAGTACGGGTAACCTGTCCAATTTTCCGTCTTAGGGCCACACAATACCATTCCCTTTTCATCATTATGGAAGTTTTTTCCTTTCCTTGATGGCCATGTTGCCCATGGTATAATTTTATTACATAATGTGCCAGAGCGTCCGGCAACCATATTTTCCATCCGCAAATTGCGTTTAACCTCCGAAAACATACATCATCATGCATTATGCACAGCATGGCAACAGTTCTAACTCGAGGACTTTCTCCACCTGTTCCATGGCATAGAAATTGCCTTACTGCTCTGATATCTGGCTGCCGTTGTTGCTCTAATATTATTCTTTCTTTTAGATCATCAGGGTTGGTCCCATCGTAAAACGTCATGACGGCCATGATTACTTCATTTGCTTTTCGTGATCGTTCTTGTGTCAGTGTGCGATCGACCGGATTCCTGCTCACCCAGTCTGCGACAGTATTATCTTTTCCTTTGCAGTACTCAATCTCTAGATCAAAAGATTGCAAAAATAATGCCCACCGGGTTATCCTTCCACTACAAAATTTAGCTTTCTTCAAAAAACTTAATGCCTTATGGTCTGTCCTGACAAAAGTCTTTCTTCCTGAAATATATCCCTGGAACTTCACCACCGCGAAATGGATAGCCGCCATTTCTAACTCTGTTGTATAATACGATCGTTCAGCCGCTTTAAGCGACCGACTGGCAGTATCAACTATCCTCATATTTCCATCTTTATCTTTCTGCTGAAGAATTGCACCCAAACCGTCCAAACTCGCGTCACAATTAATATAAAATGGAGTTTTAAAATTTGGATGAGCTAAACACACGTGTTTGGCAAATGCTCCTTTTATTCCTAAAAATGCATCTTCTTGCGGCTCTAACCACTCCCATTTCTTTCCTTTCTTCAGGAGTTGGTATAGTGGCCCCAGTATAATGGAAAAATTTGGAATGCATCTCCGATAATATGTGCACACGCCTAGAAAACTTCTTAATTGCTTAATCGTTTTTGGCTTATTACACTCCAATATTTCCCCAATCTTATTCTTGTTGGGAGCCACTCCTTTTGTGGATATGGTATAACCGAGATAGTTTACCTCCTGAGCACATAGAGTCACTTTATCTGGGCGCAACGTTACTCCATGTTCTTTTAGAGTAGTGAGCAAATGTTGTAAGTTTTGAAGGTGTTCCCCAAAAGTTTCCGACCCTACTAATAAATCATCCACGTACATACTGCAAAATGTCTTTATATCCGGGCCAATAATCTCATTCATTGCCCGGATGAATCCACAGGAAGAATTTTTAAGGCCAAAAGGTATTCGGGAAAAAGTGTATTGTCTACCCTCAAACAAAAAAGCAGTATATTTTCGACATGACTCATCCAACTCCAGTTGATTAAAACCCGCCGTCAAATCGAATGAGGTCAACCAGCTTTTTCCTCTGAATCTGGACATTATGTCATAGATAGGTTCAGGTCGTTCTCCATCCCCTTCCATTCGTGAATTAAGAAGTCTGGCATCCAGACATATCCTAACTGTGCCATCCCCTTTTTCCACAACCGTTATTGCATTTACATGGGGTGAAGCCGCAACAGAAATTATCCCTTCGGCTAACATTGTGTTTATTGCTTCTCTTGCCGCCTCTCGATGTTTCTGCGGCACAGGGTACAAATGTCCTTTTATGGGTGGGCCACTACTGATATCAAATTTATAAACCAGGTCCTTAATTTTTCCGGGGTAGTATGAGAATACAGAAAGGTTTTTCTCTAACAGGTCTTCCAAATCGGTTTTCTGTTCATTGGACAAATGGTTACAGGTGCCGACCGCTTTCTCTAGTGCGTGCCGGACCTTTTCTTCTTCATCCGCACGGGCGTACAAAGTTGCCATAATTCCACTAAACCGTTCGCCCGAAATTCGCGATATTTCTTCGTGTTCATATAGACTCATATCCTCACTTCTTAATCCCACACCTTCTGCCGTTCTCGACCACATTATAGTTTTTGATATTAAGTTTCTTATAGAGTTGTCTTCCCAACTAAGGATCACTTTGTTTTTCTGTAAAGTGTCACACCCTAAAATGACATCAAATGCCAATCCCCTTACCACCAAAGCAATAATCTCCACTGCTTGATCTTCGATCACAAGATCTAATATCACCTGTTCGGTAACGTGTTTTTGTTTTGATCCAAAAGCTGGTGTTACAACCAGTCTTTCTATAGGAATACATTCTATCATCCTCCCCGTCCCTTGCATACGGCGTAATAAATCTTCGGAAATCGCCGTTAAAGTTGAGCCCGAATCCAGTAATGCATTACATGGTATATTTAAAACTATGGCTGAAATATGTGGGCACTTTGCTTGAATGGGTCCTGTTATCATTTGGTCATTTCTTGATTCTTCCTTATCGAATTCCGGTCCTCCCGATATCCAGTATCCAAATTTTTATTTACCTCTCGCCGTTTGGGTTTCAAAGTATCCTCCTGATAAGGCGACAGTCATGCCTTTTGTGGTACCAATGGCATTTCGTCTACGGTATCATTTTCCTTACAACATTTCTTTGCTTGAGGGACCTCGTGCGGTTCGTTACTCTCTCTGCTTACTACTACTGCATTTATTCCCTGACGATCGTATTCCTGATTTCCCCCCGCCTGTTTTCTAGGTTGGAAATTTTCATTCCTTGGTTGGAAGAAATGTTTCCTTTCTTGTCCATTATTCCAGCTTCCTTGCCCTTGATTTCTTGCCTGTTGATTGTTACTGCGACCATTTCCTTGCTGGTTTCGAAAATTTTGATTCTTCGGATGATTCTTCTGAGGAGAATCTTTGCCTTTTTCAGTAGTGTCCACACTAGGCTTGTATGCTGAATCAATATTTTTTAAAGTATTTAGGAATTGGTCCATACTATGCAGAAACACTGGATTCAATTGACATCTTATGTGTGGGGAGAAATGAGAAGTCAAAGCAAATATCAATTCTGCATCTTTAGGCGGATTGTCTAGTTCTCTTGACAGTATAGTTAATCTAGAAGCATATCTATACATTGAATCTTCACCTTTTGGATTGAAACGGCCTTTGTAAATTCTTAGCATCAATTCGCCTTGTGCATTTAAATCCCAGTAAGTGGCCAAAAATTTCTCTTTAAACTCATTGTAGGAAACATCCGCTAAATTAGATACACGAAACCAGGATTTCTCATCATTATCTAACGCCTGCATGATCAACATCATCTTTAGAGATTCAGGAATATTTTTAATTCGAAAATAATTCTCGATTTCCCTTAGGAATTCCTTCGGATTAATTTTTCTTTTAATTCCGAACTTCGGAAGATTAAGTTCCACAGAACTGTACACATTGCTCCGATTTTGTGAGGTAAATTCAGCTGGTATCTGATTCATGACGTCTTGTCGTATATTGACCAGTTCGTCTTCTACTTTACTAATTTTCCCGCGATTGAACTCTTAAATTCGTCATGAGATTTTATCAGATTTTCACGTTCTCCGCGAGCTGTTTCAAAAGTTTCTGCAACATTCTGTAAGCCCATTTCAATTTGCTGGCACCGATCCGCAATTGCAGTTTCTGCCAGTTCCCTTCTTTTTTCTTTCATTTTGATCTCCTCGCGGATTTGATTTAACTGCCCACTGGTTCTGTCTATGTCTTTGGCCGCCTTCTCTTTAAATTCATCAAACCCATCGCATCTGGACTTTAAGTCAGCTGTTTTATTGTTCAAAATTTTGACGTCACCCTGTATAGCATTTTGAAACTCGTCAAATTTGACATTTATTTCTTCCCGCACACATTTTAATTCATTTTGGACTGATTTGTGAACATTTTCAATTTTCTCTTCCAATGATTTTTGAAATGATTCCTGCCCCCTTTTCATTTCTTCATGCCCCCTTTTCATTTCTTCATGCCCCCTTTTCATTTCTTCATTCCCATTTTTGATCATTTCCATCAATTTTGATAGTAATTGTTGTGGAAATAAACTTTGCATTCTTTCGTCAACCGTTTCGCTTAATTCCGGCCCGCTAATGACAGAGTTATCTACCTGATCGTTTCCCGGTGGCAAAATTTTCTCAGAATCTTCTACCCTGGAGAGCAAATTTTCATTAGAACTTCCGGCTGCTAAACCCTCTAACTTTTCCATTTTGTTTGTCTTAACCTTACCAGATCGAAGAAACATAAAACTTTCCAAAATTATGCTATTCTTCTCCTAAGTGAAGAAGAAAATTTACACTGTAAATTTACCTTTTAACACACTCTACATTACGCATTGCAAAAACCTCCCTATAACACAGAATCATTAAATTTTAAAAATTATCCCAGTTACATCAAATTGATTCTCATATCTAACCATTCAAACATCAGCTCGACATCAAAAATAACAAATTTCAAATCACTTACAACCATCAACGCCGTTAAATCTTGCTGCAAATTTGAAAATCTGTGACTGAAAATAAATCATGTTAATATACATTATTATAGAACATTTTCATGCATCACTCAAACTATGATCTCTGAAATGTCACAGAAAAGAAAACCCCGTAATACCGAGTTGAATCGTTCACCTAAACAATTTTGATTTTATGCATTAATTAATTAATTAGCAACAATTAATAGCCCGTAGTTGGTGCGCCAGTTGTAATAGTCATCTTATCTTTTTAAACTTTACTTTAATCAAATATTGCAAGGTACCTCCAGAAATGAAAGATCTTTCATATACATTTAATTTATTTTATATAAATAACACCTGTTAATCAAATCATTAATGGTAGTTACTAACATTTTGAAATTATTACCAAAATGAACTAATAAAATATGAAATAAAATAATTTGACATTCGACTAGCAAAATTTAATCTCTTGAACTAAATATGTCCTGGCTATTTGTAGAGCGTGAAATTGTTCTTAAACTCAGGGCGCTTATAGGTCATCCAAATGCTGATCAGCCCATTTGCCGATTACTTGAATTGGAGCGTACTTGCGCTGAGGATAACTGACCTCAGCAATAATTGTGGGGCGTCTCGTTGTTTCACTATGTGGAAAAGGTTTTGCTTCCAATAATCAGTTGTCGTAGCACAGTGATATCCATTATGTGGCAGGAGTCCCGTTGGTGTACTGGCAGTGACCAAACACTAATCACTCTCACGTGCGACGTTCACTTAAACCTTTTCAACACACCAGTCTATACAACCTTCTCTCCCGCACTCTTTTCGCGACCGTCCTCCCGTCCGCCAGCACCTGACCCACCCCACCCTGCATGCATTCCAGCAAATAATTTGACATTCGACTAGCAAAATTTAATCTCTTGAACTAAATATGTCCTGGCTATTTGTAGAGCGTGAAATTGTTCTTAAACTCAGGGCGCTTATAGGTCATCCAAATGCTGATCAGCCCATTTGCCGATTACTTGAATTGGAGCGTACTTGCGCTGAGGATAACTGACCTCAGCAATAATTGTGGGGCGTCTCGTTGTTTCACTATGTGGAAAAGGTTTTGCTTCCAATAATCAGTTGTCGTAGCACAGTGATATCCATTATGTGGCAGGAGTCCCGTTGGTGTACTGGCAGTGACCAAACACTAATCACTCTCACGTGCGACGTTCACTTAAACCTTTTCAACACACCAGTCTATACAACCTTCTCTCCCGCACTGTCTTTTCGCGACCGTCCTCCCGTCCGCCAGCACCTGACCCACCCCACCCTGCATGCATTCCAGCAGGGGTGTCCGGACTGTTATTTACATATCACGCCATCTCTCACAATGACTCAGAGTGTTCAGTAGACTTCACACCAAGATAGCCAGGAACCAAAATAGCCAGGTCGTGCTAGTTCAGCCAGTCGTACCCAAAATTAAATACATGAACATGTACAAAAGATGGAAAACAAAACATAAACATGAAATAAAATACATGAACATGTACAAAAGATGGAAAACAAAACATAAACATGAAAAATGTAATTTGGACCATTACAATAGAAATATCTTGTATAGCAAATCATTTAACCCTGTCTGTGCCAATAATCTAGAAGAGTTCCACATATATCGTGATAAATGCGACCTGGACAATATCACTAACAAATCTATTAGTCTAATAAATAGATAAAACTCACAAAAAAATACAGTAAAGAAATATACATAATAACGTAGTGACTCAGCTACAATGAACAGGCACACAAAATAAAAATTAAAAAAAACGCAATAAAAAAGCACCCATGAAAGTAGATATCTATCGACAACGAATATAACGAAAATATCCACATCGAACGGACATAAATAAAAAATAAGGAATTAGTAATTAATATCTTAATTTAAACGAAATACATACTTTCCTTCTAGTGTTCTGGCAATTAATTTCTTCGCAGTTGATTAACGAAATAAAATTGTTGTTAAATTACGCTCATAACCTCCATTTTGTAGTCTGGCCGTTGTTAATTCGGAAACTAATGCCAAGCGAGTGACGTCACAGCGTGACAGACCACGGGCTTTGGCGAACGGAGCGAAACAACTAAATTACACGTAGCAGATGCGTGCATTTGTGTATATATACAGTGTGTCCCATTAATAAAGGTGCAAACTTAACGAGCAGGCGGAGAACATCCAAAGTTTTCAGCATAGTAGGTCAATCCATCACCGGAAACGTCGTGGGACAGTAGTAGCAGAGGTACTACAAGAAATGAAAGGACACAAGGCGGAGATTGGGCTGAAAACATTTATTCCATTTAATAATGTTACCGGAGATAGTTGGAGTTTCCAACATTACTTTCGGTGCATGCGTTCACTGCCCGACCGGGGATTGGCGCCTGGCGGACACAATCGGCAACAAATGGATTTTCTTGGTTATCAGCAGCAGTGCAGACGATTCTTGCAACCAGATCAATTTCAGAATCGACAGGCGTTTCGTACACAACACATTCAAGCGCCCTGCAAAGAAATCGTTCAGACTTTGAAGAATCTGCTCCAGAAAGAAGCCATAGTTTGCTGATTTGAGCTTTCAAGAACAGAGCCGTTACCAGTCATACATCCTTATGCAATTCTGAAACGAATTGACGTTCCTCATCTCCTCTTGAACTTTTTAGCTCATATGATAGGACACCCTTATGAATGCACACTGATAAGCCAAAACATTATGATCACTGCCCACCGAGACTGATTGGTGACGTTACTGGTACGTCAAGATGTAAGAAAGTAGAGAAGCATAGAGTCGTTCTAGTGACGATACGAATGGCAAATGGGGAAATCCACTGACGTAAATGACTTTGACAAAGGGCAGATTGTTACTGTCCGGCGCCTGCGAACGAGCATTTCGGAAACGGAAAGACTGGTCGGCTGTTCGCGTGCTAATATACTGAGAATCTATGCAAAGTGGTTGAAGAACAGTGAAACCGCGAGTGGGCGAGAAGATGATGGACGTCCACGCCTCATCACAGAACGTGGATGTCGGAGACTTGCCCGCTCTGTAAAGCTGGATAGGGGAATATCTGTGGCAGATTTAATGACTGAGTACAACGCTGGTGCAGGCACAAGTGTTTCTGAACACACCGCTTAACGCAAATCGTTGAACATGTGGCTCCGCAGCAAACTATTCCTACATGTTCACCCAACGACACCGTCAATTATGACTGCAGTGGACACGAGACCGTCGAGATTGCACCTAGGATCAACAGAGAAGCAAATAGCCTGGTCTAATGGATCATGTTTATTGTTACACCAGGTCGATAGTCGTGCACGGATACTCAGTCTTCCATGCAAATGGCTGCAGGCTGTATTATGCGAAGTTCACCATGGGACCTGTGGTAGTCACCGAAGGCCCCAAGACAGCTGTGGATTGCGAGAAAATTATAGTGAATCACCTGAATGCCTTCATGCTTCACGTCGTCCACGAAGGTGATAGGATCTTCCACGAAGATAACTGTCCATATCACAATACCAGAATCATGAGGAGCATGATAGTGAAGTCATGTCGGTGTTTTGGCCACCAAATTCACCTCATCTAAACACTATAGAACACATCTGGGACACTGTCGGTTGGACCAACACTCTTTTAAGCAGGTGATCATAATGTTTTGGCTCGTCAGTGTATGTACATTATGTAAAAGTATGTAAACTCTATGTTGAATGACTGTACGGCAACTTGACAAGTGCGAAATAAATTTCAAATAAAATTGCTCCAGCTGAAGATTTAAGAAAAGTATTTTTTCGGTGTATGCTACAACAAAAGAACGATGAACCCATTTGCCGCAGTGTATTGGGCATCACTTATAACTTACTGCTTTGATAGCGATCTTCAGTCACCTTGATCATTATGTCACCTGACGTTAGTTGTTTCATCCAGGTTACCGTAAGCGCTACCTGGACACCTGCAGTACGGGCTATAGCGTTGATAAACATCTGTTGAGCACACATAAGGCAGAAAACCGGACCACGCGTTTTCTTAATAAGCAGCTGGACGCAGCCAATGAACTTCTGCCGTCTGCAGTAACTGATCAGTGAGTTTACGACAAACGGTTAAAGCCTTGGAAGAGAAATATGGAGCTTATATAAGTCAGATCCTGTTTAATACGCATGCAGAAATAACTAGCAAGGAAGCACGCCCCCCAAATTCAACGATTTTGCGATGTTCTATGGTACACTGAAACATGACTATAAATGTATGGATTTTTGTTTGGGACAACTAGGACGACGTTAATTATTCGTTTGGCTTGAATTTGTACACATCAGTGTTACATCTAGGGTTGTTGGTACTAGAGGGGACCTATGATTTAAAGTGAAATCAGAAACACGGTTTCTGGCGTTCATCTCATAACGTACAAGCTGTGCCAAAGGTGAAGGTCAGGTTTAGGGTATTTGAAAAACACAACCGAGACCGGGATTCGAACCAGAGACCTTTCGATATTCGTTCAGACGCCTTAACCACTGAATTACCAGACCGCTACATATTTAGAAGGTGAAATATCTCTTGAAAGTTGAAGGTGAAAAGTGAAAATTTCGTTCATACATAATCAGTTTCAACGTGAAAAACTGAAAAATTTTATCTTATGAGAGAGGGGGGGGGGGGAAACAAGATTAAAGTTTAATATAAATTGCTTACGGGATTACGCTGCTTTAAAATCCTCCTCCTTCTTCTTCTTCCCGACGTTTCGACCAGGGCTTAGGTCTTCTTCAGCAGCCGTCTACCGAATCTGCTACAGACTGGTCGAAACGTCGGGAAGAATAATTAGGAGTATTTCAACGCAGCGTAATCTATATATTAATATGACGGCTGCGAAAACAGCAAAATCTTTTAAGATTAAAGTGTCATGGGCCAAGCCTTAGGAAGGTAGCGAGTTCAAATCCCCGTCCAACAATCCTGAATTCGGTTTTCCAAAATCACTCCATACGATTGCCAGGATGGTTCCTTCAAAAGGACCTAATAAAATTCTTTCCCGTGTTTTTCCCCCCAATCCTCTATGTCCTTGACATATACAAGATATAAAGCTCTAAGAAAAAAGTTTTCTCAAATCGGTTACTTAATTTTCGTGAGTTGGGCCAACTCCTTCATTTAAAAAATAGCATCTGTAAATCGTAAACAGCAACGAAAAAAAATCTGAATAAGTTTCTTTAATGCAAAGCTGAAAATATAACTTTGAGCCGAAATTTGAATGATAGTGTTTAAAGAGAGCAGTGTTGAAGAAACTTAACTTTTCATTTCTTCATAAACATTTCATATTTTGATTTTAAAGGTTTGTAAAAGAAAACCCCGTCTATTCATATATTTTTTTTAATTCATACAAGTTCAGACGCGTTTCGCCATTATGGAATAGGATTCGTCGGCAATTTTCTATCACCGAAAAAAATCACTTTCTCCGTATAAGACAATGAAAAATTTTATCGACACTATAACGGAGGGTGGTTTAATCTCTCTATTTGCAGATTAAAAAAGAAGTCAGCTTTAACTATTATGACAAAAAAACAAGGTTCCGAGTTAGAATCCCCCTATTTATTGTTTTGTTCGAATCAGCAACGACAGGACGCTCCATGGATCAGATTCCTTCTGGTTGTAGAATAAGATAAATTACTGCAATAATAAAAACCATATGATACCTCATGTTCGAGTGTTACGAATAGATCTGTGGGGTAAGTGCCACTAATCATGCCTTATTTATGGCTTTACGCCTCGTTATTGTCAAGGCCATTAGAGGTGCAAAGGGATTGGTAGCAAAGGAACGGGAAGGAATACGGTAATGGGCTATATGAAGGAAGCATCCCAACATTCACCTGGAGTGATTACGGGAAACCATGGAAAACCCAAACCTGGATTGGGTCAAGGGTATTCGAACCCACTTCCTTCCGAATGCGTGACCCACCGCAGTCGGTTCAAGATATGTCCAACAATACGAATATATCTCTACTGCATCAGTGCTCTCTTACGTTAGCATCTACATTCCCGCTTTCGCACTCGTTTACAAGAGGAGTTATATCATCAACCAAGTGGCTTCTGAGATGTAGAATGAGGGGAACATAAAATAATTTGTAGAGGGACATGTGTGGGGAGAGGATCAGGTATAACTGACAACTCACTCTCGTTTTTACCACCACAACTTCACCTCGAAGATGCTCTGTGGACTGTTACATGACAATGATCTCTCCCCAAATACTCGGTCACATTTCATCGTGTCATGTTTATCAAAGAATGTTTCACTCGTGGTAGAAACAGTCATGGATGAAAGGGGGTAAAGCGACTGTTTACAGTGCATAAAAACAGAGAAAGAGACTGTCGACTGGCATTTGTTTCGCGAAGCTCGTATAAGGCACTCTTCCACAGTGACGGACGACCTGCAGCAACTTAAGCGCACGGAATCGTTGTGCGGCTAACTCAGTCCTCCAGGGAGGCAGAGATGGTAGGCGGGCGGGATTTTTTCATGGTGCGACGTACGTTTCTCGTAAACTATACAGATCAACTTATATCTTGGAATTATCGCTGATAGTTACGAAGTAACAAACTTTCAAAGTTTCCTCATTCTGGCGTAACGGTCGGATTCCATGACAGACACTGGATAGGGTGGTAACGGGAAGATATTGTGCCATGGATTTTTGGAGGAACCACCCTCACATTCGCCTAAAATGATTCTGGGAATACATGGAAAATCTAAATCAGGAATTCCAGACGGGGATTCGAACTTGCGTCGTCCTGAATGCGAGGCCAGGGCTTTACTGTTCAGCCACCAAGCTCGGTCGGAGTTTTTTTTTTTTTTTTTTTTGCGTTGCGACCTACGTGTTCATGTAGGCTATCCAGATCAATTGAATCTTGGGATTATGGCTTGTAGTTACAGAGTAAAAAACTTTCAGTGACCCCATGCTGGCATAACGATCGGTTTCAATGATAGAACCTTTGAGAGGGATGATTATTTATTTGTTGAGGCCAACTAGTACAACGTTAAGCCTTTGTGCATTTGGCAGCGAGTTTCATCTTTTTTTGGGCCCAGAACTCCTTCATTCGTTATGAATGCGCCTGTTTGCGCTCCTCTGTCCAGAGTGTACCGCGTCTTCTGTTGGAGTGTTCGTCTCGACTTGTCCCACTTGTCATCGACTTCTTCCGAAATATGTCTCTGTCGAAAGCTTCTTCTGGTTCTAGTCCCATCAAATGAAGCTCTTCTCTAATATTTACGAACCAGGGCATTACAGTTTTGGGTCTGGAATCATATAAATTAAAGATTTTTTTTGTTAGTCTGTTCTCCTCCATTCGTTTGAGGTGGGCATAGAATCTAGCCCGTCTTTTGCGGATTGTTTGAGTGATTTTCTCTATTTTGCTTCTTTGTTGGATCTCTTTTGATGGAACCCTGAATTCCTCTAATAATTTTTCTCTCTTTTTTATCCAGTTCTCCCAGAAGTCCTTTATCGGCATTCAAGAACAAGGTTTCAGCTGCATATAAAACTACTGGTTTCAGAACTGTTTCATAATGACGTATTTTAGTATTTTGTGAAAGACAGAGGGATTATTATTATTGTTATTTTACGTCTCGTGAATGTTGAGGTCATTAGATGTGAGAAAGGAAAGGGGTGGGGGAAGGAATGAGAAGCAATACATTCATGGCCTTTTGAAAGAAACATCCTGGCATTTGCCTCAAGTGATTGGGAAACCATGGAAAACTGAATTCAGGATTGCTGGACAGAGATCCGAACTTTCGGCCTCACGAACGTGACGTCAGTGATACCGCTCACCCACCCCTCTCTGTCCAATTTTTTTTTTTTTTTTTTTTTTTTTTTTTTTTTTTTTTTTTTTTTTTTTTTTTTGCTGTTGTCAGTCTTTAGACTGGTTTGATGCAATCCTCCATCCCTTTCTATGCTATGCTAACCTCTTCATTTCTACATACCCCTTACAATCCACGTCCTCAATTATCTGCTTCATATATTCTAATCTCTGTCTTCCTCTACAGTTATTACCTTCGACTGTTCCCTCCACTAACAAATTAACCAATCCAGCATGCCTCAAAATATGACCTACCAGCCTGTCTCTTATTCCTGTAAGCTTCTTAAATAAACTTCTTTTCTCACCCATCATTTCCAAAACTTGTTCATTTCTTACTTTGTCTGTCCACCTAATTTTCAGCATTCTGTAGCACCACATTTAAAATGCTTCAAGTTTCTTTATTTCCGATTTTCATAAAGTCCATGTTTCGCTACCATAAAGTGCTGTGCTCCACACATAGAGCTTTAAAAAGTTCTTTCTAATTCCTAGATCAATATTTGAAACTAAAAGGTTTCTCTTTTTCATGAAGGCTCTTTTTGCTAGAGCTATTCTGCTTTTAATATCATTCCTGCTTCCTAAGCAACAGAACTCACTCACTTCTCCTATTGCATCCGATCCTATTTTTATATTTAATCTGCTAGTATTGGTATCATTTCTGCTACATTTCATCATGTAGACTATACAGATCAATTTTATTTTGGTATTATCGCTAGTAGTTACGTTGTAATAAACTTTCAAAGTGTTCCTGTCCTGGCATAGTGGTCGATTTCCGTGACAGAGCCTTAAAGGTATGCTTACATTTAGATTCTTATCAAAATACACCATTCAATAATAGATTACTCTTTAAGTTTATAGAGCCATGAACTGTGGTGAAGCGCACGTTTTGAGAGTTGTCCAAGGGCAGAGTAACCCGGTCTGTGTTCAGCATTCAGAAGTCGACAGTGGACACCTGCCTCCTGTGATGTTGCCGCAAGGCCAGAGGCCTGGATGGCACCCAGCGGGGCACTGTTTACGACTTGTTCTGCAGGCCAGTTCACGGAAAACACGGCCAATCCGCCCCCGCCAGCAAGGCGTCAACAACCATAAATAGTGACTCACCCAGCCGACAGCTGTAGGAACTGGAAAGCGGTGTCCACACTGAATTTTTTTTTTTTTTGTAACAGTTTAACGTCCCTTTTTAACAACGTGGTCTTTAGAGACGGGAAAGGATGGGGGCAAGGAATGGGAAGGAATTCGGCCATGGCCTTTTTGAAGGAAGCATCCCGGCATTCACCTGGAATGATTTGGGGAAACCATGGAAAACCCAAATCTGGATGCCCGGACGGGGATTCGAACCGCCGTCCTCCCGAATGCGAGGCCAGAACGCTATCCGTTACACCACCACGCTCG
Organism: Vandiemenella viatica; assembly: GCA_031002005.1. Taxonomy (NCBI): domain Eukaryota; kingdom Metazoa; phylum Arthropoda; class Insecta; order Orthoptera; family Morabidae; genus Vandiemenella; species Vandiemenella viatica. Next base: position 15,216 of record JARYHS010006354.1, read on the forward strand.
GTCCCACACTGAAGTGACAAGCAGGGGTCACTAGCACCCAACCGCTTAAGGATTACTCCCGTCCCGATATGCTGATTTTTTTATTTTGCTGTCGTAAATCTCTGTACTAGTTTGATGCAATCCTCCATCTCTTAGTATCTTGCATTAACCTCTTCCTCTCAACATACCGCTTACAATCTACCTCTTCAATTATTTTCTTCACATATTCTATTCCTCTACAGTTCTTACCTTTGACTGTTCCCTCCGCTAACAAATTAACTAATACCGCGTGCCTTACATTGTAAGTGACCACCATCCTGTCTCTTCTTTCTGTACGCTTCTTCCACAAATTTCTTCCTTCACTCACCATTTTCAAAATACGTTCTTTTCGTACTTTATCTGCCCACTTAATTTTCAGCATCCTTCTATAGCAACACATTTCAAATGCTTCAATTTTTCTTCTTTCTGGTATTATTAATGTCCATGCTTCGCTACCATTAGGGGCTATTGTAAACATGTAAATTGAACTAACACCTTATTTTGACGTTTTCAATTTGAGTTTTTAATCCTTTTTTTTAAAAAAAAAAGAAAAAAAGCAAGAAAAGAAAGGGTGGGGAAGTATTAGAACCAGAAGGGGATTGGGATCAAGGGACGGAAAGGAATACGGCTAAACCATGTCAATACACACAAACGGTTTCAAACTAGGGAACCATGCAGTAATTATATCTTCTTCTTCTTTGGGTGTTCCCTTATCCGAGTGTATACGGTTACCATGGGAACTTCCCGGGGACATGGTAGACCAGGCTGTTCTTCCTGTTAAATAAGGGGGCGTCCATAAATTACGTGAGGTGAAATGCGGGGGGGGGGGGGGGGGGTTGTCGAAATCTTACCAAATGTCACTAAGGGGGAGGGTGGGTGGGGTCAACGGAAATCTCACGTGAGGTTTAGGAAATTTATGTTGGACTGTAGAGCTAAAAAAAGAAGTCTCAAAAAGTTGCGATGGCGATTTCTAGGGGGGAGGGGGTCTCACATACCAGATCTCACCAGAGGAGGGCGGGGAGGGTCTCATAATCCGGAAAAACACCTCACGTAATTTATGGATGCACCCTAAAAACGCCAGAGTCTACAAAAAAAAAAAAAAAAAAAAAAAAAAAAAAAAAAAAAAAAAAAAAAAGCATAGCATTTACAACGCCCATAGACGGCAATACACAAAACAAAAATTTTTGGTAATATTTTTCTTATCCGCCAACTGATGTTATTTTTCGTCTCGACTTTTTTTAGATTAATGCAATCTGTGCCTAAACGATCCTGCTTCTTATTTTCCACCTTTCGTGGTTCTACTTCCCAGCTAAGTTAATTCCTTGAAATGTTAAATTTTTGGTTATTCTTTACCATTTTAATTTCAGAATTTTTCTTTTCTACCACAAAATATTAGACCTAATTACTATTTTTTTTCCTTTTTGATTCATGCCTCGTGGACGTCGATGTAATTGGAGGCGGCACAGCATCGAGATTAAGGAAGGAATTAGGCTAAAGCCTTTGGAAGAAACCATTACGGCATTCTTCTAATTCCGGGCAATCACGACAAACAGAATTCCGGATGATGGGTCCTGATTTCGAACCTGCGTCTTCCTGAATGTAAGACCGAGTGTTACTACTCACCCTCTCGGCTCGGTGAACTTTCTATCTTTTTTAAATTTTACGTAATAAACTATGGAGCCTATTACCCCGACATCGTCGACTAGTAAATCTCAAATCATTATTTGATTGAAATGCAATTTTTATGTTTAATTATTAGTAGCAGAATACGATTCTTCCGGGTTGGCTATCCAAATATGGCCGCGAGTATGTTTAATTAATTTATTTTTTTAAAAAAATTTGTTCACCTGTTTTTTGAAATAAATTAGAATTTATTTCAAAAAGAGATATGTAAGGAACATAAAACGTTTGGATTGCCTATGTAAAAGTGGCCGCAAGTAGGAGTAATTTACAAAAAAAAAAAAAAAAAAAAAAAAAAACAAGTGATCGAAACTTTTTTGAACTATTTTTTTGAAAATTTAATTAAAAATACTTGTGGCCATATTTGGGAAGGTAATTCAGCAGAATCAAGTTCTGTTACTAATAATTAAACATAAAAATTGCATTTTAATCAAAATAACAGATGGAAGAAGAAATCATGCATCCGGATCTTAGGCTATCAGAATTCACCATGCGTAATCTGCAGAAGGGTTCATATCAGCAAACGAGTCATTTAATATTATTAAATCATTATTAAAAGGGATTAACGCATTGTGATACTTTATATTGCAAGCAAAATCGGTAGATAATAATGGTTTACAGGAAAAAGCTGTGAAAAAGGAATGGAAACGACAAACAACTGCGTTTAAAACCGCAATGGAGACAATAAGAAAGAGCTTATGGCAAGGCGTCAGCGCATAAACAGATCATGCTAGAGTCAGTAGCGTCAGCTGGGCGATGGGAAGGAAGGGAAGTGAAGGGGGAGGGGTGGGAAGACAGGAGGAAGAGGGAGGGGAAAATAATCATGAGGAAGTGGAGGCAACGTGGCCTCCAAACAAGAACTGCAATGTAGCATTTACTCTGCACGAACCGAAGTTATTACGACGATCGCACGCCAATATAGTACTCTGCATTACTTTAGGTATATGATTACTTTCTCCTTTGCTTAGGGCTTCACGTCTTTTCAACGCAGAAGATTAACGACAAGGAAAGGGAAGAAATTTTTCCATGGCCTTTTTGAAGTAATCATCCCGGTTTCCGCCGGGAGAGATTTCGGTAAATCATGGAACACCAAAATCTGGATGACCGGGTGGGGATTTGAAGCTGCACCATCCCGCTCACCCGCTGGTCTCTGTTTGGAGATCTGAAATGTTTTACTTCAGTCCTCGCGTTATGTCGCTTGACACCAACTGATTCAATGTGAATTCTAGACGCAGAAAGAAGATATTTGCCTAGTGTTACCGCATATGACTTTCTTTGTAGCATCTAAGCTTGTAACGATTCGCTAAGCTCCCTGTTACATATAACTTTTTATTGTATATAAAGTAAAGGAATAGAATATTTTTCCATTTCTTGGGATGTCCACTGCATGTTCGAAAGATGCGTTTGAAAGGATAAGAGGCAAGGATTTTACGCTTCAGTGAAGGGCAGACGCACTGGCGCCTTTTGGGCAGAATGTTAAGAGGATTAGGGATTTCTGGTGGGCAACCGGTAAACAGAATTCCTTCCTCCCGAAGGAGACATCGGCTCCCGAGGTTTGCCGAAACTTAACGCGGCGAAGAGAAGCACAGATTCACATGACGTCAGATGGTCAGCCAATCACAGGGAACATAGTACTAAGATTCGGGGAATTTTATGTTCTATGTCGTCTTCGAGCCACAAGAGGCGGAGTCAGAGTTTACCTCCGTGGTGGCAGAAAAAGACGAGACACTTCCTGCCTGACTTCCCTCCAGTTGGGAGCCCAGACAAGTCACTGGTGACTTGCGGTCCATGTGTGCTGGGCTGACTTGTGTCCTGGAGACCATCTGAGGCGCACTTCTGACTTGCGACTTGCTGCATACTGCTGGCGTGGCCAGTTACGACGCTCAGCGCTACCTGCCGTGGAACGGTAATGTGTTTCTTCGAAGCCATTCAGCCTGCAACTTCCGTGAAACTGTACCCGTAAGCGCATCTGAGATAAAGATCCTTGCTCTGATCTGATAAACCACTGAGCTAGACTGTGTAACTGTCGAATGCAGGTTAATCATTCGTGGCGTCCCAACCTATTAAAATTCATTACTGTTTGCTATCATCATAACTGGTAACATACTTTGTATTAGAATAATTATGAGATTTTTAAAGTACAACTATACTTGTTTGCTTGCATTTAAAGGGCTCATTGTACGTCTGAGCGTTGCTTAGAAAATTGCAAAACCTCTTGTTTATTAACGTAATGGTAAATACGCTCAGATTTGTAGATGCCATTGTAAAAAAACTTTATTAAAATGTCTTTTTGTGACAGTTTTCAAATCCCAGAATCATCCAATTCTCATTTAAATAATTTACATTTTGACATTCAATTATAGTATCCTATATAGCGTAAAATATTAAGAATTAATTAATAATTCTCCCCCCCCTGGTGATACGCTACAATTGGCGAACCCAAGCGTTGGGGCACGAGTAAAACGTGGTATTGAAACCCAGAATTTGTGAATAAGTTTCATGGAGTGTTGCAAATGGCTTTTGGCAGTTTTATTATTCTTGTAGAAAATAGATAGTGCATAACTTCATTTTGATGTTGCATTCATTATATTTATTTTGTTTTTGGTTTCTTGTGAAAATTTATGTGTTCTTATGTGTTCATGTTTGTGCTTAATTTTGATGGATAATTTGTGCGAAGGTTCTGTCTGCATGCACTTGCTATGTTTATCCATTACAGCGTTGATATTGATTTTTGTGATTTGTCTGTCTTTTGAAATTTTTGTTTGATATGTGGTACATCATTTGCTGAATTTTGGAGGGGTGTATATGTATGATTTTTCTTGAAAACCGGAAATTTTTTCATTTGTGTTAAAATTGCGTCGTGTTCGATTTCAGAAACTTAGAGATCATTGCAATTGAAAATTCGTACAAACACAGGCACTGAAATGGCGGTTAACACTAATAACATGGCAAATCAAGGGGATTTAACACCTCTAGTCCAAATAATGATGGAACAATTTCAGAAATCTCACGCAGATTTGGGCAGTAAATTTGATAAGTCATTGGCTGAGAACAAAGAATTTCTTGAGAACCGATTAAATAGTTTATCGAAGAAAACTGGACAGCAGTCAAATCATGGTGCGTTTAATTTGTTTGCTGCTTGTAATTTTGTTGATATCTGGTATTTCAATTGATACTGTCAAGAGTATTTTGTACCAGTCGGATCTGGCGATCGTTGGCTATTTGTTGCGTAACTGTAACGGGGTATGTATACAAAAATGGATTATGGCTGAATAATGTATTAACTACATCTCGCTTTGTTTTAAAGTTGAGCTATGGGCCTGATATATTGGAAACGATAGAGAATCGGACAACAGCTAAGCGAGTACTTGAATCGACTGTTAATTCCAGAATCAGTGCAAATAACGAAAGTGAACATTTGGAAAGGCGAAATAATAGTACAGGACATGATAAAATCAATTTGGTTGTTCCTGAAAGAAGCATTAATGAGACTGAACATCCACGTAACGTTGCGGGTGACCAGAACATACAAGGGCCAACACTTGAAATGGTACAAAAGTTAATTGCACAACACCTGGAAGTAATTAAAACACAAATTAACGCTCAGCAAGCAGAAACACACAAGCAGAATGCACATATGCTCGAGAAACTGAATACTTTAAGTAACCAAGTGGAAACTAAGTTTTCTGATTTTCGCGAAGAGGTAAACGAAAAATTTGATGACTTTCAAATAAAAATTCGAAAGGAAATATCTGGTATTCAGAGCACCTCAAATCAATTAGATATGAGATGTGGAAAGTTGGAAGATGCTCAATCGAAACACATGACAAGTATTTTAAATACGGAACAGCTGGTTTCAGATTTTCGTAATAAAACACATCAAACGCTCTTCGCGGTTGCTGAGAGTATGGTTGAAGTTGATAAGTCAGTGAAATTACTGCATCAAAATTATCAGGAAGTGCGCGAAATGCAAAATACCTTCCAGGCTGACATTATTTCAAAATGTAAGGCAACTGAAGCGATGGTCAGAAACGGTATAAATGAGAGAACATTATCCATTATTTCTGAAGGCAGAACGTACACGCAAGACGAATTGGTACTCCCAAAATTCGAAGTGCGAAAGGGAATCAATCCAAAAGAATATATGATGAATTAGAAAATTACTTTGATCTCAAAGGCACACCGGAAAATCTAAAGACTCGTGTAGCATTTTTATGTCTTGGTCCAGAGGAGAAGCTTTGGTTTAAGTCCTTTTGTAAAATTGATTTTGCATACCCAGAATTCAAGAATGCATTTTTAAGTGCATTCTGGACGGCGACCGAACAGAGGCAAAACCGAATTCGGATCTGC
>JARYHS010006355.1:0-21262 GCA_031002005.1 Vandiemenella viatica
GAAGTCGAAGAGAGGACGTTCGAGGGTGTGCGGCACTCCATACAAGTAAGTGTTAAGAGGCTACAGTGCTACCACTTGCCATTCCTGCTAATCGACTAATCACCCCACTAATAATCGTCACCGGCTGTGGTTATGAGGGGCCAATGACAATTTGGAGTTAAGGCGGTTGCAGCTAGTGTTGGGTGACTAGCAGTCGGTTATGTAATGGTAAAATAGACATTACACTGTGATGATCGAGCATCTCCGCCATGTTGCTAATAATGAGACTAATGTCTTATTATAATGGCAAATGTATTCAAAACGAATGAAGCTCGTAATAAAATTTTGACTATGGTTGGGTCATCTAAATATTTTTCCATCATACTGAATTGAACTCCTGATGTAAGTCACGTCGAACAATTATCTTCGACATTGCTTTTGCTGACACTATTGAAGACGAAGTCTAAGTGCGTGATTATTTCATTGTGCTTACAATCCAGATAGTGACTCTTTGGCACCTGGGAGCTGGAGTCGCTGCCCTGTTCGATTTGGATATGAACGATTGTCAAAACCAAAGATATGACAGTGTATCCAATTTTGTAGGAGGAAACAAATGTGTCCAAAGCAAAATTTTGAACCAGCATCTTCGAACATTTTTAATCCATGTAACTGTCACTAAATATGGTAATAGCAAATACCGCCAAAACATCATTTAAATCTGTTTCCTAGTAGGGATTTCTTTAACGAATATTTGTTTTATTCTCTGGATAAAAAAAAAGCGATGGGAGGTGGTATTCAAGCACTTAAAAGAACTACTGCCAAAGGATTTGCGAAACTCGTTTCACGAATAGAGTTTCTAGCATCGCTACAGTTCGTTACCACTACTCTTCAGTTCGTGACGCCCTGCTGAAACGAATTATTCAGTTGCAGCAACAGATTACCTTGTCACTTAGTCATATCATGGAGCAATTTGAGTTCATAATTACAGTGGTTACTTGGTATAATACATTGTTTCAAGCAAACGTTGTAAACAAAGGCTATGCAGACTGAAAGTGGATTTATGAAACTCTTCACAAATGCTGAAAAACAGTTCGGGAGTGGAAGGGCGTATTCTCCACCACCCCGAAACTGGTACTGACCTGTTGAAATTTGTTTTGACTGCTTCGTTATAATGTCCTCTTCACGTTTTGCACTCTCCTTTCTCGGAAAAGTCACTATGAATAAATTAAAAATGCCGAAATGTGAGAGTGTCGCGCAGCTATTAGTTGCCGCTGGCGCTCAAAAACAATTACAATCTTTTGAAATGGTGGTTAATTCTTTGTTGTAATATTTTCTTGAAGTTTTAGCTACATTTTGATGTAAAATGTCGCACGAAATTAAGAGACAGAAAATTTATATCCGAGATCCAGTACAACAAGGCTCGCCATTTAAAATCGATAAAAGCGGTCAGAGATAATCGATTACTTCCGTTTCTGAGATGGATACCGCAGAACGAATTTCCTGTAAATTTTTTACTCATGGTCCAGGCCGAATTTCAACCTAACCAAGATCGCTGTGACGAAACAAACATGTTTAGGTTGATACGATCCCTGTAGCCTTACGATAATTTTTGTTTCATTTTTGCATTATTGCTAACATTTCGCGGTTACGAAGCGTCTCACATTTTGGCATTTCTAATTTAATTCGTGGGGCTTTTCAAAACGTGAAGAGGACATTATAACGAAGTAGTTAAAACAAATTTCAACTGTTCAGTGCCAGTTTCGGGAGGGTGGAGAATATCCCCTGCCATCCCACCTCGGAATTTGAGAAAGAGTGCCAGCTCTGATAAAAGACAGCTAGAGAAGTTGATTCCTGACTGGAAAATTTCCTATTATTAACAAATTCAGATGCTGAAGGAAGTAAAGATTTTTTCAGTATGAGCCGTAAATGAGATAGCAAAAGATCCAGAAGAATTGTTTACAATTAACGTGTTTCAGCATATGATGGATACAGTAGAGAATGCGTTGGTCATTCTATTAGCACAACTTTCCAAGGGCGTAGCCAGGATTAGCTTCAGAGTGGGGCAAAAACAATAAAAAATACTTGTTGAAAATGGTTTTACCTGGGGCAAAAAATACATGCATTTAAACTGTTTAAGCATTAGTCTGCGAGGCTTCTGACAAAATTTTAGTAAAATTTATTTTTCGGAATTAAAAGTGGGAATTTTTATTTTCAGATATTTTCAATTTTTATATATTTTTTAAAAAATTATTAAAAACTGTGAATTTTACGTGTAAGTGAAGTGAGCATTGTGTTCACCACAGTAGCTTAAATAAACATTTTCAAAGATATAGTATTCCATTTTACTGTAGTTTTTCATTCATATCGCTGCTATCCTATACTAATCTTTCAGAGGTTCGAGTTATTATCATATATAAAGACTATCTATTGCCCGCACCGCGGTTTTGCTCGAGTGGAATTCATAAAACATTCATATACATATTCGCATCTGAATCCCGCGGGAACTGCTATTTGGGATAAAAGTAGATGGATAATACATTATTCCAAATTTATCTCAAGCAGTTCAGTAGTTTCGACGTGAAACAGTAAAAAAATCCAAGCAAACAAACTTTTACATTTATAATATTAGTAGTATATAAAATCTGTATATTATCTTCAGTCTGTCTATATGGACACCTTAATCACGAATAAGCGATTGCTCATTTGGGGCGCCATGATGAGATCTCGCACCACCTGAAAAACCTGCCAGGGCCGCCTCTGGTCATGCGGGAATAGTTACATTGTTACTGAAAGGAACAGTTGAAGCAACGAATTTTGAATGAAGGCAAATAATAGAATGTATGAAACATAATTAAGGAAGTATGTTGTAATGAGTATATTGAGTTGTAGAGATTAGCTCAAGAAATGGAGGACTACATCAGAGTGATGACAAGCAATAAATAAATAAATAATAAAAAATCTGGTGCGTGTATCAGTGTGTACACGAGGAAGAAGTATTTTTCCTGTGTGTTTTTTGTGTTTCTTTCGCAATCGAATTGACAAACGATATTGCGTTTGTATAGTAAATATGAAATTTTTCCAAGTAATCCTCGCAAACAAATGAAAATTATTAAAACGCATGAGCACACTTCCTGATATATACAGGGTTTCCAGGAATGAAGGGATAAGGTCACATCATTTCCTACTATATTACAAAATTTTACTTTAGTAAAAGTCTCACCATTTTCGAGATTCGAGATTATTTTTTAAATATTTTTGCGAAAAATGTGACTGTGTTCAATTTATTATATGCCATCTCTACAAATTAAGACCTTTTGAACCCTGGTTTTTTAATTTACTCAAAGATATCTGAGTCATCTAAAACAATGTTTTTTTTTCTTAAAACATTAAAAAAACTTATAAAAATATTAAATGGTATAATTATTTTATACTTCTTTTAAAATGATTGTTTTATGGTAGTTCAATCTGCTTAATAGACCATTGTGCATTTTAAACATGTAGTAATGAAATGATGATAGAGATTTTTTTAAAAAATTAAGATTTTTTAACGTTTTAAGAAAAAAAGAACGTTGTTATAGATGACGCAAACATCCTTTGAGTAGATTAAAAAAACAGGGGTCCAAAAAGTTTTGATTTGTATAAATGTCATGGAATAAACTGAACAAAGTCACATGTTTCGTAAAAAAAATTAAAAATCAGTATCTCGAAAATGGTGAGACTTTTACTAAAATAAAATTTTGTCATATAATGGGACATATATGCGGCTGCAGGATTATCATTTCATTCATGGACATATGATGCAGCTCACTCTCACATTCACATTTTCTCCTTTTTTTCCCTACTTTTGCTAACTAATTTTAAATTCCGCCAGTGTTTTTCGTAAATTATTCATCATTTCTCTTGATAATTTATGCCTATCTCTGATCCCCTTTCCTACGAAAGAAAATCTTTTCACACCCTTATGCCTGAAATCGAGTGCCAACTTGTGGTAATGGTCGTCTTTTCCCTTCCATGCATTTCTCTTAATTCTCCCAGCAATATATTTTCATGCCTCATCACCAATATACGCCTTGTACACACTTATGACTCCCTTCACACTCCTTCTGTCTTCCAGCTCTTTTGTTGTTTCAGTTACTGATTTTGTTCTGCGATAATTTCCAAAGCCAAATCTAGCAGCCCTTCTTTGCACACCCCCCCAACTCTTTTATTTGATACCAAAATGTGGATTCCATACTACATCACCATATTCATACAATGGTCTGACCGAACTTTTGTAACCCAGGTACATCCTCTCATCACCCTTCCCAATAAGTGAAGGTTTTGAACCCTTTTCCTACTACCTGTCCAATGTAGCTTGCCAGTTGAGCTTGTTATCAAATGTTATGCCAAGATATTTACATTCCAAGTCTTCAACAAGCAATTCTTTCCCCAACTTCTAATCATAATCAACCTTCAGTTTTTTATCTGTGTATCTAATAAGTTGACTCTTCTTCGTATTTATCATCCCATGTTTACTAACCCAGCTAGATAACCTTTTCAGATCACCCTGCACTTGTTTGCAGTCTATTATCGTTCTGATCCTATTATACAACATTATGTCATCTGCAAACAATCAACTTCTGATAGTAAACCACCAACAAAATGATTCATTAGCCTTAGTCTATATTTTTGTTTTGAGATTTAATATTGGAAAAAATTATCTAATAAACGTACTGACAATCAATTTTCGTCAATAATTTGCTTCCATGCCCGTAAAAAATGACGGGATGAACGCAAATTTTTAGCTCATAACTAAAAAAAATAACTAATACTGGTGCATGTATTAATGTGTGAAAAGGTCGTTATTAACTAGCTTCTCTACCTGTCAAAAATGAGGGCTGAATGCAGATTTCTGGTGCATAACTTAAATATCTCATTCCGACTGCCGTAAAATGCATGAAAATGAAATCTATTAACGCACACGCATTTATACATTCACTGTATATAAACGTGACTAAATATTTATTTTCTTACTATAACAGTGATCAGAGAATACAATGAAATCATGTACATACATACATTGAACGAATATCTACTATATAATTTCGTAAGTTCACTCATTCATTCACCTCGATAGCTATTGGCTGGAGAACGGTGTCACGTGTCAGACTTCGCTCGCGAAACAGCGACCAGAGATACCACTACAAGAAATTAATGGTTATGTCCACAATTTAATAGCTAAGCAACTGCTACCAAATTAATTGTCATAATACATTCATTAAGTTTGCTTTTCGTAGCGTTTCATAGTTTAAAAAAACTATTGATTAATTTTGCTGGTGAAAAAACGTGGATCTGCTTTTCAGTAACATGTTGCTAATAAAATCAACTTAAAAAAAAAATTACTCTACTGTAACCACGATTGCAATTGTCATTCTGGCTTAGGAAATATTTCGATTTAATTAAAACTTTCACTAATGTTGTTGCTTGACCGAAGTTTATGCATTACGGTTTATTTGCTTTTTAGGTATTTTACTGACCATTTTCGTTAAAGGTCTTTGTTCATTATCACTGTATGTGAGTTATTAAGTTGTTTAAGTGGCCATAAGAAAAAATATGTTACCGAATCAAATATTCTAGCAATTCATTTCGTCTGAGTTGCTCAAATGTTTAATAACATGGAATGTGTATGAAGTTTTCTGGCTGTTATAGATACTATGACCAATGAGTGTTTGTCCAGTATCAGTTAAAAAAAAAAAAAAAAAAAAAGCTGATGCTTTCAGAGTAAACAGGAACTTTTTAAGTTTTTCAAACTTTAAGCGTCAAATACGAGTCAAGTTTGTATTTAAGCAATTATACGATTGCACTATCGTACCTGTTCGTTTTTAATGCCTACCTCTATTAATGCTTCTGGGTTCTTCAAGCTCAAGAGATTTTATTCACCCTGAAAGACTGGTCAAGTTTACATTTGGTCAAATCGGGTCAACCTGTCATAATTTTTAATACTAAAAACTGGAACTATTCTAGATCCTTGACGAAACGCAAAAGACGCTCACGGGCTTACACTAGTAAATAAATAATATCGCACGTGCATTAATACAGTCACTGATCGTGATATAAACGTGATTCCATATTTCTTTTATTTCTATAACAGCGATCAGAGACTGAAAGGCAACAATCTACTCGAGCGAATATGAATAAATAAAAACCAATAAACAAAAAAATCAACTAAAAATACTGGTGCATGTATTAGTGCTTAATAATGGCGACTCCTCCAGATGTAAATATACCGTCTGATGTCGTCACGTGATTTTCAGTGAGTTTAAGCTTTAAGATTATAAATACGCATGCGCAGAACGTTACGTGCGCATGCGAAGTTCGTTGCGTCGCATTCTAAATTAATGCGCAACGCGTAACGAGTAAAGCTAACATATGTTTCCCTACCGCGCCCAAAGAATTTTCACTTCAAAAATCCCCTGTAAGACAGGTAAAGCTATCAGGAACTTGTTGTTAACGATGCTAATGGCTTATAACATCTAATATAGAACAGACAACAGAGATTTGTTGGTACACACGGGCGTAAGGATTTTACCTGAATACGATTTCACGACGTTTGTTGTTTCCCGTTGATAGTGCTGAAATGCTCCATGTCGAAGGCGTTTCACTCGGCAAGGGCTTGAGTGGTTGATTTCGTCTCCTCTAGGAACGTATTTCTTCCATTGGTGTCTGTGGAGCATCTTTGGCTCTTGCTCTAATGAAGCAATGATTAGCATTTTTAGTTACCTGATGGAACGTTATGAAATGATGACTGAGTAGAGGAATATGACCGTTATATTGAAGACGGGTTGCATAAACATTGCAACTGGCAGAACGGTGTTATTCTTCACACTGACCTTAGTCTCATCACCTTTTCTATTAATTAACATAATATTGCGTGAGTGTGCGCTGATGACCTTGCTAACGCCAGCGCGTGCTCTAGTTGTGAGTCAGAGGTGTCTGGCTGAAGTCCGCGTTGTGTTCCTGGTACACTGACCCTCTCACCAGGATGTGACTGTTAAATGAGTACCAAGAAGAATTTTTTCAGATTCTATTGTGCGGAAAGTACATTTTACCATTTTGGAAGATCGATATGGTTGACCGAGCCAGGTGGGTGGCATTCTGGAGGATAACGGTTCAAATTACCGTCCGGTCTTCTTGATTTTGGTTTTACCATGGCTTCCCGAAAATCCAGGCGAATGCCAGGATGGTTCTCTCAGAGACAAATGGTCAAATTTTTTCCTGTTCCTTGTCCCCAATCCTGTCCCACCTCTACTGACCTAGACGTCAACGAAGCGTCAAGCCCTAAACAAAAACTAATAATAATTCTCTGATTTATCAGTTGTAACAGAGGCGGATCCAGGATTTTGTTTAGGGGGGGGGGGGGTCTTGGCTTGAGTGAATTTTGGTTCAGAGGGCTTGCCTTCAGAGGATTTTGGTTTTGGGGTGGGGGGCTTCAGTCGGCCATGGGGTAGTCTTTATACCCTCCACGGGCCTCAAATCTGTAGAGCTAAAAAAAAAGGTCTCCAAAATTACAATGTCGGCGGTGGACCTAGATACTTTTTGGGGGGGCTTGAGCCCCCTAGTCCCCCCCCCCCTGGATCCGCCCCTGAGTGGGAACATGTATGACTGGAAAACTGGATGTTCCTTATTGAATCTCGATTTCAACTGAGATTTTCAGAGGCTCTTAATATGATTTTTAGCTCTAGAAATATTTGGTTTATCTAATTGAAGAAATCTAGAATGCTTCCCTGTTCAGGGTTCCTCTTGAGGCTGTAGGTTTGTATTAACAGTTTAGGTTAAATGGTGACAACGGAGGCGCATTTTGTCATCAGTTGGAATTCTTCTCATAGACACTGAATTGTCTTTTTGAAATGAGCAGCTAATAATGAACATACATATTTATTTTTATCATGTCAGTAAAGCTTTATTAATCTTGGTATTCAGCCAAGCGCTTGGATAGACCTTCCCGATGGGTGTATTCCTCTCCCCCCTTACGTAGACTAACTCCCTAATCCTACCAGAAAAATGATACCTACAATTTAACGTGGAAGCCGAACCAGGAAATCTTTCTGACATAGTTCACATTAAACAACAACCTGTGCCAGAGGTAAAGGTCGGGTTTAGGGCCTACGGAAATCTCCGCTGGTACAGGTATTCAAACCGGGGACCTCACGATCTCCACTAAGACGCCGTAACCACTGAGCCACCAAGCCACTTATAATGTCAATATAGTTTTTTTCCTGATAGACGTTTATTTCCAATACTGAGCATGAAATTCCATGAACAAATTCTTTTGGTCATTACATTCGTCCAAAGGTATTTCGTAAAACCCTTTCCTACCGACTATTAAAAATACTTGGAAATTTTTAACATCAACCTTTTAGTTTAATGACAATCATACACATTTTTCAGATTTTTATTGGAACTGTACGTGCTATTAAAATTGCTTAGACCAGCGGTTCCCAACCTTTATTGGTACACGGCCCACTTTAAATTTAAAAAAAATTTCAGGACCCACCTAATATGGGAGTCTATCTAATATCAGAATGGGTACTGTTCTATGATCTCGATACGCTATCGACTATCCTATCCTACGAAAAGGCAAATTTTTGTACAAAGGATGTAGTATCAACAAAAACAAGAAATAATAATACCTAAAACAACAAACATATTATAGACCGGAATGCGACTGCACAGACCATTAGCTCATCAAGTTGACTGCTGAAATTTCACGATTAGAAGTAACTCCATCAGCATATTAAAATGTAACTGGTCTAGCCAAGTCGCGTTTTGGTGGAAACCACCTGCAGACCCGATTTTAGTGGTTAATTGGTAGGTTTATCATTGTGTTTTATTTCACCCAAATGTATGAAAATATGGCAGACTGGGAGCCGGAAAACGCAATGTTAAACTTACCAGTCAACCACTAAAATGGGATTTGTAGGTGTAGATATGACTTGGCACATCAGTCGCATTTCCTGCTTTGTTATTAACAAGGATAATTGGTAAGATGCTATGGTAGACTGTTTGTTGGCCTGAAACTGACTTTTCCACTGTAGATTTGGTCGAAAGATAATGTCTTTTTTATTTTGAAAGAGTTCAAGAGGCTTATCCCTGTACTCAGGATGCTTGGTTGACAAATGCCTTTCAAGTTTTGATGGCCTCATGCTTTCATTGGACAAATTTTCACAACAAATCACGCACTTAGGTATTGGCTCCTCTTCAGTACCCGAAAACATAAATCTGCATTTCAAATAATCCGGCTTATACTTTCGCAGATACTTCTTTTGCTTTTTTTTCGCTGCCTGCATTGTAATTACAAATACTTGGTTGTTGTTCAGTAACATTTTCAAACATATTGCTATCCGTGGTGGTTGAAGTTTCCTTACCATTTGGATACTCTCTTTTACGGCACGATCAGTCCTCAACAAACTTTCCATAATCACATTAAATCTACTCTCAATCAAAACAAAACGAAAACAACTCACTCTCACAAGCAGAGAAAGACTGTTTGCATCAAAGACTTTCGATTCAAGCATGAATAAGAAAATGACAATCAGAGAAGTAAAACTGCCGGTGGTATGCGCGCACATCACCACCTTAGATCGGGGGGGAGGGAGGTGTTCAGGGGTTGCCATAAGGATTGCGCGATTACTGCCGCTGCTATATCTCACAACGTGGTTATTGCATAATACCGGCTGACTGTTTAAGAAATCTTTTTTTCCTCTCACAAAGTTTTAATTTAAGCTAATAACTTTCATTATTACTGAACTTGTAAAATATCGTGTTGTATTTTTTAAATAGATGAAATAAAAGATATATTTTTGGGACAAAAACGTCGATTGTTCCGCGACCCACCAGTGGGTCGCGACCCATAGGTTGGGAACCGCTGGCTTAGGCTAATTTTTATGTATCAGAATAGTGATGAGCATTAGAAAATTTTTAAATGCTTTTTTCCTAAATGAACACCTTTATAAGTAAATTACCAAGCGTGGTGGGTGAATGGTAACGTTCTGGCCGCCCATTCGGGAGAACGCGTTTTCGAATCCTCGTCGGTCCATTCAGATTTGGGTTTTCAGTGTATTGTTTCCCCAAATTAATGAGGCGAATGCCGGGATTGTTCGCTCAAAGGCCATGGGAAAATTCCTTCCCGTCCCTTACCCCCAGTCGTTTCCATCCTTTAATGACCTCGACGTCTACAAGGCATATAAAAAAAAATTTATATGTAAAAAAAAACAACAATGAAACACTTTTCTCTTTTTGGTGCACAGACAAACCCAACTTGAAAACTATGCCCATTGGCTTTTTTGCGCCATATTTAAAAAGGAACGCTACAATTGGTTGAGGATCATCGGGTTGAAGACCGCAACACACAGCTGTATATCGGAAGTATTTGGTGGTAAAGATTGCGGTGCACTTAAGAACCGTCAGTTAGGAAAGGGTTAACAAAGGGTGTGAACTGAGCGCCGATCATTTCTGACCCCCAGCTGTTGTATTCAAACGAATCTCTCGCACGCGAACTGACATTTAAAAGACTAATATATTCACGCGTGTCGTGAGCTACGTATTAGGAAGCATTATAAGCAAGGCAACTCAGATACATTCCCCGATAGCTTTGTGGTGTTCTGCAGTTAGCATATCACGTCACTCACTTGGCGATATCTTGAAGGTGTTTATCAGTATTGAGTTGGAAAGACAGCAATTGACGCCTTACACGCTTTATTAAGTGATTAATTTAGTACGCTATTAATTTTGAAGGACATCCAAGAATTTAACTGCTTTCTCCCATCGCAATTCTGAAACTTTACTATCTATATTCTTTATGGCATAGGGAAATATACGTAATTACATTAAATATTATTATTAGTATAATCAAAATAAAAAAGCCTAGTCTCCTTGTAATGTAAAATGTCAATTTACAAATATCTTCATGATTGTAGAACAACTTCTTGGGATTCTAGCCACGTCAAATTCAAATCAACAAGCCAGCGCTAAATGGTTGAGCTTCCGAAACGTCGCCAGACGATTTAAACTTGACTTGGCTAGAATCCAGAGAAATTTTTCTACAGTGTTGCCGCCGCTAAAGCATACATAACATGATTAACAGTGCAAGTGCATCCCAAACACTGATTAATACAAAGCAGAGTCTTTACTGTAACTACTAAAACCAGTGTGGAATTTATACAAAAATAAATTGGGTTATTCGGAATGACAATCTATCTTTATTAACTATCTTAATTCTGGCAGTCACATTAATGAAAATGCGTGTCCCTTTTGAAAATTTTGAATTTGATGACCTTCAGGAAAAGGTACCCAAAAATATCTCTCTACGAGATATCTCACAAGTTGTCATTTGTTGCGCCTGAATAAAAGAGGATCCGTCACAATGCAAGAGTTAGTAGAGGAGTTAGCGCCAACGAAAGGAATGCACAGAGATATTAAAAAAAAAAAAAACTGATTTAGTTACAGGGTACGCTTTTAAAGAGCCAAAGAATAAATATCAACAGACATCTATAATCACAGCAGAACAAAAAGCGATTATGGAACCTTTAAAGAACGCCAGAGATCGCTCTGAAAATACATTATTATTTTATCGTATTCACACCCATACTGGCTTGGTAAGGTGCAACGGAACCAGTTTTGAGTCCTGCTCCCCGCTTACCGTCCGTCCTAATTGCAGATTTTAGGTGGTTTCTCGTAATTATCAAGGGGACAGTACCTAATTTCCAGCTCATAAACTACACATTTCACAAACAAAAATACACTTATCATACAGTACACAAAGTTACACGTTTCGAATACTGATGGCAATACAAACATTCCTCCTATAAGTTAAGTGCAGCGTGCCTTACAAATCCGGTTCTATTTTCGATAGGATCCCCCCCCCCTCCCTCTTATGATTCACACTGACCATCTGTATGTACAGGAGGCCAGTGGTACTTAGATGATTGACCTACCGAAAAGTAGTGTATAAAACTGACGGTATGATCGGTAGTAATCGATAACAGGAAAGCGATATTGCGTAAGAAATAAGAAAGATATTTCTTGGCAGGTGTGTAAAACTTATACAATAATATAAGACGAACTAGCATTTGATGTCCTTGAAGTATAAAAAGGACTCATCATGAACTATTTGGTGAGAAGGGAATAATCAAGGTAACAAATAATATATGCTCGTCTATTAAGGGATAATTAGAAGTACGAAAAATGCAAGCGTTCAGTAGTGAGTAGGCCTACGTAAAGACAAATGGAGACAAGCAGAGAAGGTAGCACTATCATAATCATGGTGTCGCAATTTGATGATGGATTCTTAGCTAGACGATACATATCTAAAATGAAGAGCAAAAAAATTTGATATCTCCCTTAGTTCTCTTGAATAGACTATCAAAAATTAGTTATAGGTATAGTTCCTTATGCTTTCGGCAACGTTTTTCTTCTGGTCCTGGTCGCATTTCAACCTAACCACGACCGGTAGTAAGAAAACAAAACACCCGTTGTACATGTCCAGCATATAGTTCCTAAGAAAACTAGTGAGAAAACCACAAATACAGTGCGAAACGGATGAACTTACACTGTTAAATTAAATAAAATTAAATACAAAAAAAAAAAAATACAAATAAATAAATAAATAAAAAAAGGCTCAACAGAAATAGTAGGAGGACAAGGGGGAAGCTGGGAACAGCCAATCAGCGTTCAGGGATCTATGACGTCACAAGATGGCCGACCCGTTAGTTCTTTGGCCGACCAAGATGGCGGGCCGGCCGACCAAGATGGCGGGCCGGCCGACAAAGATGGCGGGCCGTTAGTTCTTTGACCGGCCGCACAGATGGCAGCATCTCCTGGGGGCGCTCGACCGTTAGTTCTTTGGGCGACTGGTAGATGGCGCTGGACCGTTAGTTCTTTGGGCGACTGGTAGATGGCGTTCGGTGAAAGTATTTCCGGCGGGCTCTGCGAAATGTGTACACTGTTTCAACGACTGTTATCTATGTTTGCTTATCCATTAAGCGTGACGAAATGTGTACTCTTCGCGTCGGCTCACTATTTCTGTTCTGGCAAGATGCAAATATTTCAGCACAGTAAAATATTATCTTCGGTTCTGTGTCGTGAAATATACTTAAGCGTAAATCATTGCAATTTTACTAAAAACAAAAAAAAGTCCACATTAAAACGACCTCGGCAGTGTTGGGGCTAGAGTGCCGAAGGTCGCCGGTTCGAGTCCGGCCGCGGTGTTTAAGTGTTTTGTGAAAAAGCTGTTCCAACTCCTCAAAGTTACGTAATTTCCACGCCTAGAGAGTATGGCACCAGCTTGCCTTGAATAAAAAATAAGTCGAAAAGCATAAATGTTTCCTTTTAACGTTCGATATGGGAAAAAAACCGTCATAAACTCCAGATATAAAACCGAGTAAGAATTCTATGTGTACCTGTTTTCATGAAATTATTTAGTGTTCTGGCCTTGCATTCGGGGAATCCCCCGTCCAGGCATCCATGGTTTCCCCCAAATCACTCCAGGTGAATGCCGGGGATGCTACACCGAATTCATTCCCATTCCTTTCCCGTCTCTAAAGACCACGTTGTTAAAGAGACGTTAAAAAAAAAAAAAAAAAAAAAAAAAAAAAATCGACTGCCGAGATGCAAAGTACCCCGGTTTTCGATAGATGGCGCGGCGTGCATCATTTCTCAACGCGATAGGTATTTTAAGAGAAATATTTCAGGTATTCCTGCCTGCTATTATCGGTATATCAATGTGACAAGTATTTCGAAGCCATGGGGTTATTCTCGGCGTGCAGTAACATTATTTCCGTTTCCCCAGCGACAAATTCTTTACACAACAAGGAGCAAATATTTCAACACAGTAAAAAATTTCCTTGGTTCTGTATCAAGATTTCGTCAAATATACTTAAGCGTGAACCATTATGATATTATTATAATTAAGGATTGTGTGTCTGTGAATGTCATGTCCGTCCTGTTGGTGTGTCTAATTAGCTAGAATAAATTCATTCGCATGCAAATACTTAATAATGATGTGAGTAACTTCAGCACTCGGGAATTCGATCCGAGGGGGTGTGCTAGGCGAAAAGAAAACATTAAGTTCTCGCCCGTGTAAATCTACTTATATGTCATTTTCTCATTGCCACAACTATTTACCCACCCATTAAGTGTTTCAGAATAAAAGTGTCATTTGCTTCTTCTTTTTTTCAACTGGCTAGGCAAGTTTTGTATTAGCAATCCCTTGTGACACATCAGTGATTGACTAGAAACAGAGAGATATACGCTGTGCCATGTACTTACCCACCTTTAACTGTATTTTACAGCACAGCAAGTATGTTCCAGGAACGAAACATCGTTTGTTAATCTTACTAATTTCACCCCTGCCCTTTGTGATAAAAATCGAGTCAGTGTAAGGCAGTGCTAAGCACAGAACATGCTGATTCGTCATAAAATGCCTGTGGCCAAGGTTGAGATATAGAAAATTTACCCACTTACTTGTAGAAGAAATCCAGTGCACTATTCATAATTCTTTCACCAAGATCTACCCTAGCCTCATCGCCAACATACGCCCAGCACTTCCCATTCTTCATTCTGTTTCCAATGATTCCCAATCCAACCTCTGAACAGTTACTGACAGGGTTACCTTTTGTTCGTGTGTTAAAGTAAACCAAAAATTCGCAAAGTCTTCTCCTAATCATTAACAGGGATTCCAGCTACCAAAATGTTCACTTAAGGTGGTTCTACTGCAGTTTTCCAAGAAAATTCTCCAGGACAATATTTTTCGACCAATCAGGTGCCAGGAGAGTTCTCCATTCGGTATAAATGTTCCCATCTGACGCCAAACTTCGGATTCAGGGCCAAGTCTGACATTTGTTTGTAATTGCATGCTTTGTTCAAGTAACCACGATAAAGTTACCATAATGCTCTTAGCTAACTGATAGTTTCTTGGTCATCAAACAGACATCATAACCCACATTTTCATAGAAGATCCCCACACATCGACAAGTATCCAAAGGTGCAGACACTAGTTCTATTGCGCCGAAGATAGTGCTCACACCTGAACTGTCGTAAATTGTTAGGTCAAAGTGGGTGTTTTATCCACTCAGGCATCATCACCTAAAGTCTAATGACAGATTGTGGTCATGGTCAACTTAGGCTCCATACACCACTCAGAATTATTCCACCAATATCCATTCTAACAGCATTATAAGCCACCTACAGCCCCTCAACACTCTTCCTATCTTCCAATGACATCCATACTACACCACACAAGCAATGGTCTGACTGTGGGTTTGTACCCAAGTCCTTCGCTTCTCTGGTACATCACCCCTCTCTGTTAAATGATTTTTATGTAGTGAGAATCAAAATTCACATGCCAACACAAACGGCAGTAAACTGTAAAGAGCACATCGAAATGGGAGATTGCCTAAGCCCTGAAACAATGGTTAGAAGCACACGTTGATGGTGAGCGTAATTCTATAGCCATATATTTTAGACTCAAATCCACATAGGAATGACACACGCACACACTTGTACATGCATACAGCGAGGTCAACAGAACTAACAGCAAGCATCATGAAAACGATGAAGTGGGGCAGAATTGTCGTTACAACTGATTAACTGGACAGAACTATCGTTACAAAAATCATCAGACAGACGAGTTACTTACGCTTACATGCACAAAGAGAGACGCAGACACACATGTCCAAGACTACAGAGAGTTCAGCACACCTACCGGTACCAAACAAAAAAATGTGTTGTAGTACTCTCTTGCCTCATGACTGGCTGAAAAACAGAAGTCTCCCTACATATCATCAGCCTGGCGAGATAGAAGGTGTGCAAAAGATGACATGTTTTCACCATAAACCTAAGTGTTTATACCATAAATAGTGTTCATCACGCCCCAGTTGATTACATATACCATCAACACGTCTCTCCCACACCGCAACCCTTTCTACCATTCAGTTAAAAAGTGACGCAGGTACCATGAGTTACAATAGACACCTGACTATCAGATCTCACCCACAAATCCATACATCTCAAAACACTAGCACAAACAAACATAAGTGGAGGGACAGCAAAATCATTCGTCCAGACAGACGTGTTTATAGAAGGTATTACCATATTTACGCATACAGACACAGAGAGAGACGCGCAAACACTCACATTCCCATGCCTTCAGCGAGCTAGACACAACAACCAGCCCAATCATGACGACGAAAAAGTGGGGTAGAATCCCCCATGGCTCATAACTGACCAAAAATCATCAGTAACATATGTTCCAGGCACCATACTCTTCACATCAACATCATCTCATTTATTTCACACTACAGACCTCACTACCATCCAGTATCATGTGTGCTAGGTACAAAACTGTTCACATCAACACCAACACGTCTATCCCACACCTAAGCTTTTTCTGCCATTCAGTAACATGTGCCCCCATGTACCACGAGTAGCAGTAGACACATGGTCATCAGACAGATATCATAACTCCCATATTCATACTAGGTCTCACCCACAAATCCATATGTCACCTCACACAAGCATAAGTGCAGGAACAGCACATCACACATCCAGACAAACGAGATAAAGGAAGGTATCACCACATTTACGCAAAAAAAAAAACACACAGAGATAGAGACGCATACACGCGTACATTTCCATGGCTACAGCGATCTCGACTCAACAACTAGCCCAATCATGGCAACGAAAAAGTGGAACAGAACACCCATGACTGGCCAAAAATCATAGAAAGACACACATAAACACATACATACACACTCACATGTCAATGCATTCACACAGTTCCATTCATCACCACACATATGCACATAACTGGAGGAAAGAGACTAAACATGCTAGATCCAACTAAGAAGAGTTACAGGATGTGTGAAGTTTGAAATCACAGCCACGTCTGGCCCACACCGCAACCCTTTCTGTCATTTAGTAACATGTGACCCAGGTACCATGATTTACAATGGACACTTGACTATCAGATCTCACCCACAAATCCATACATCTCAATACACTAGCACAAACAAACATAAGTGGAGGGACAGCAAAATCATTCGTCCAGACAGACGTGTTTATAGAAGGTATTACCATATTTACGCATACAGACACAGAGAGAGACGCGCAAACACTCACATTCCCATGCCTTCAGCGAGCTAGACACAACAACCAGCCCAATCATGACGACGAAAAAGTGGGGTAGAATCCCCCATGGCTCATAACTGACCAAAAATCATCAGTAACATATGTTCCAGGCACCATACTCTTCACATCAACATCATCTCATTTATTTCACACTACAGACCTCACTACCATCCAGTATCATGTGTGCTAGGTACAAAACTGTTCACATCAACACCAACACGTCTATCCCACACCTAAGCTTTTTCTGCCATTCAGTAACATGTGCCCCCATGTACCACGAGTAGCAGTAGACACTTGGTCATCAGACAGATATCATAACTCCCATATTCATACTAGGTCTCACCCACAAATCCATATGTCACCTCACACAAGCATAAGTGCAGGAACAGCACATCACACATCCAGACAAACGAGATAAAGGAAGGTATCACCACATTTACGCAAAAAAAAAAAAAACACACAGAGATAGAGACGCATACACGCGTACATTTCCATGGCTACAGCGATCTCGACTCAACAACTAGCCCAATCATGGCAACGAAAAAGTGGAACAGAACACCCATGACTGGCCAAAAATCATAGAAAGACACACATAAACACATACATACACACTCACATGTCAATGCATTCACACAGTTCCATTCATCACCACACATATGCACATAACTGGAGGAAAGAGACTAAACATGCTAGATCCAACTAAGAAGAGTTACAGGATGTGTGAAGTTTGAAATCACAGCCACGTCTGGCCCACACCGCAACCCTTTCTGTCATTTAGTAACATGTGACCCAGGTACCATGATTTACAATGGACACTTGACTATCAGATCTCACCCACAAATCCATACATCTCAATACACTAGCACAAACAAACATAAGTGGAGGGACAGCAAAATCATTCGTCCAGACAGACGTGTTTATAGAAGGTATTACCATATTTACACATACAGACACAGAGAGAGACGCACAAACACTCACATTTCCATGCCTTCAGCGAGCTAGACACAACAACCAGCCCCAATCATGGCGACGAAAAAGTGGGGTAGAACCCCCATGGCTCATAACTGACCAAAAAATCATCAGTAACATATGTTCCAGGCACCATACTCTTCACATCAACATCATCTCATTTATTTCACACTACAGATCTCACTACCATCCAGTATCATGTGTGCTAGGTAGAAAACTGTTCACATCAGCACCAACACGTCTATCCCACACCTAAGCTTTTTCTGCAAGTCAGTAACATGTGCCCCCATGTACCACGAGTAGCAGTAGACACTTGGTCATCAGACAGATATCATAACTCCCATATTCATACTAGGTCTCACCCACAAATCCATATGTCACCTCACACAAGCATAAGTGCAGGAACAGCACATCATACATCCAGACAAACGAGGTAAAGGAAGGTATCTCCACATTTACGCAAAAAAAAAAACACACAGAGATAGAGACGCATACACACGTATATTTCCATGTCTATAGCGATCTCGACTCAACAACTAGCCCAATCATGGCAACGAAAAAGTGGAACAGAACACCCAATCTGCTGTTATCTACTTGGTCACTGTTGTTTCATCTATAGGACTTGGCCATATCTAGAGCTTTTTTGGCTTAATTTCTTTTGGCTATTGCCTCTTTTACTCTCATTCCACTGTGATGCCCTTTTCTCTTTAACTCTCCTGTTTGTTCTTCCACATATTTTTTCTGTACTCGCAACAAGACTTGCCTTAAAATAATTCTATCGTTCGTGGCCTTTTTATATCTGTTGTTGGTATTTTGGCTCTAATTTCCTTTGGGAACTTGGGAACTGCTGTTTGTTTTTCATGTCTTTGTTTCCAGTCTGTAATTATCAGTCTTTTCTTCCTAGTTGCCTTTTCAATGGTTTTAGTAACTCTCATGTCTGCAACAGCTAGTCTGTGGTCACTGTTGAGGCTTTCACTGGGTATTACATTCACATCTTGCACTTTTCCTCCACTTAGCATGGTTGGTTCTTCTTGTGCATCTTGGATGATCATCAGACAATTATTTTATTATTATTATTATTACAGCTTTATCAATCCTTATTTCGGGATGTAGCCTCTTTAAGTCAAATGAGCTATATATTAGAATTTAATTCTACATAGTTTTGTTGTAGTTCCTTCCAGGTTGATCAATCTTGAGCAACCCTCTTCCAGGTCACGCCTGTAACTCGACACATATCTCTATCCCAGCGATGCAGGGGTCTTCCTCTTACTCTTTTCAGGTTTCTTGGTATCCAGTCCAGTACTGCCGTCGTCCATCTGTCATCTCTTTTGCGAGCAATATGACCAGTCCATTGCCATTTTTGGGTCATGACTCTTTTTAAGATGTCTGTCACTTTGGTTACTGAACAAATGTGCACAGCCCTTTTCCTCTCTCTTCTAAACCCTAGCGTTGCTCTTTCCATACTTCGCTGGTCAGTTCTCAGTTTTTGCTTCATGTGACTATTTAGGTTCCAAGTCTGGCAGGCATATGTGAGGACTGGTAATACACATTGTTCAAATACCTGTTTTTTAAGATGTAATGTCATGTTAGATTTAAAAACTATGGAATTTCTTCTGTATGTTCTGCAACCCAGCTTTATGCATCTGTAGATCTCAGCATTTGAGTCACCATTCATGTTGATCAGCTGGCTAAGATAGATGTACTGTTCTACGGACTCAATAACAGCATCTTTGTGTCTGCCTTGTCTTTGTCTTTTTCTGTCCATTTGTTTTGCATGATTTTGCTTTTTTGAAACATTTATTTTAAGGCCCACTTCACTGCAAGCTGCCTCTAGTTCATTCATCAGTTCTTTGAGCTCTTCCAGACTGTTGGAGAGTAAAACTATATGATCTTAAGTTCTTGAGACTTTTTCCATTTATTCTCAACCCTCTGTTTTGCCATCGAATTTTTAACATTGCCAACTCTATGACTGATGTGAATAGCTTGGGGATATAGTCTCCTTGTTTTACCCCTCTTTCTACTGGGAACTCTTTGGTTGCTTCAGTGATGTTGACAAAGGCAGTGGAAGTGCTGAAGGTGTTGCACAGTATGTCGATATAGCCTAGATTCACTCCTTGTTCTAGAATGGTTTGCATGATTGCTGAGTGATGTACTGAATCAAAAGCTTTTTCAAAATCGGTAAAGGCCAACCAGAGTGACATCTGGTATTCAGGGTGGGGTGGGACTTTCTCCACCAGCGAAATACTGAAGCGGCTGTGGGTACACCCATGCCGTGCGAGAATCCTCCCACTCCCTCGCCACGCGGAAGTGACGTAGCAATGACGATACGTGTATCTGTTTGGTATTGAGCATGGAGGAAGGAATCCTCCATGCTACTGAGTTGCAGCGCCATTACATTATGTGTTTGTTTTCATTGTCTCTGTTTGTTTTTGTGTGTGGTGGAGTGCGGTTATAAGAATTTAACGCTGAAAGAGTTACTCCTTCAAGACGGAGCACGTAATCTGTTGAAGTGCACGAAACAAGAACTGATTAGCAGGTGACAATTCACAAGATCAAAGCGAATAATTTACTACACACGTTCCAAAATGCATATTATTTCATAAAATCTATATGTGAAGCCGTTAAACTTATGTAAAATGTAGAAATTTGTTTGAAATATGGCTAAACCCTCTTGAAATATGGCTTAGCCCTCTTGTCGGTTTTTCTCTACTCGCTTCTTGAACCGCTTGAAATCATTTTTAAAAATCTATAAATGTCTGATTTTAGGCCAAAGTCTTTTATTCCTGTTTTTGTTTTTAAGTTTTGCGTTGCATTTACAGGTTACAGAGGATAGAACAACTCCCAAACCTCAATAAAACATTATTTCAATTTGAGGTAGTGCTTCCGGAGGCAGTGAACTAATTTCCCGAAGATGGGTTTAATGAGATGTGTGCCGAATGAGATTATCTTCATTGAAGCTTTGTGTTCGGCTGCAACTGCAAATAATATGGATTATAGGGTGAAACTGGTGCTCAGTAGAGAATCCAGAGAAATTTATCAGGCTATGTGCCATCTATGTCCAGCGGGATCTGGGTGGTCTGTAACATCTAAACATGTTACTGCAGTAAGCTACAGCTTAGAACATTATCACTTGTGTGACGAATCCAGGGAG
>JARYHS010006356.1:0-21252 GCA_031002005.1 Vandiemenella viatica
AATGATATATGGTTTTTCTTTCTGTTGCAAACTTTTGACAATTAAGTAATTATTGTGTTTACAAAATTCCACTTATGTATAGTAACTAACATGGGATAGCATGTATTCAAAAACTGCTGTGAAAAATTATCATACTAACAGGTTGTTAAGTAATTGACTGCTTATGAGTTGTTGGTAATATAATTGATATTGTTAATAAGTGTGTGTACTGTTCCACTTAAATAGCAACTAACATGATATAATATGTAGTCGCAAATTACAGTGAAACTTATCATGGTTACTGGTTGTAAGAAAATAACTGATTATTAGATGCTGGTAACAAGTGTACACTGTTCCACATAATAAGTATTAATTAACTCGGGATTGTATTTGTAGATAATAGGAGATATTGGTTATACTAATGGGTTGTAGCTAACTTGTTGTCAAATATAATAACATTATCAAATTATATAGTAATATTGACATTACAAATAAGTGTATGTACTGTTCCACTCCCGAGATTATTCTCACATGGGATCAAAGTGAACCTCCGCAGCCGTAGCAGCAGTAGCCAACTTTTGTGTGTGATTTAAATTGTGCTAGTTTGTCGTTATCTTTGATATTTCCTGTTTAGGTAGTGTGCCAGTCAGTTGAGCCTCCGCAGCCGTAGCAGCAGTAGCCAACTTTTGTGTGTGATTTAAATTGTGCTAGTTTGTCGTTATCTTTGAATATTTCCTGTTTAGGTAGTGTGCCAGTCAGTTGAGCCTCCGCAGCCGTAGCAGCAGTAGCCAACTTTTGTGTGTGATTTAAATTGTGCTAGTTTGTCGTTATCTTTGAATATTTCCTGTTTAGGTAGTGTGCCAGTCAGTTGAGCCTCCGCAGCCGTAGCAGCAGTAGCCAACTTTTGTGTGTGATTTAAATTGTGCTAGTTTGTCGTTATCTTTGAATATTTCCTGTTTAGGTAGTGTGCCAGTCAGTTGAGCCTCCGCAGCCGTAGCAGCAGTAGCCAACTTTTGTGTGTGATTTAAATTGTGCTAGTTTGTCGTTATCTTTGAATATTTCCTGTTTAGGTAGTGTGCCAGTCAGTTGAGCCTCCGCAGCCGTAGCCAACTTTTGTGTGTGATTTAAATTGTGCTAGTTTTTGTCGTTATCTTTGAATATTTCCTGTTTAGGTAGTGTGCCAGTCAGTTGAGCCTCCGCAGCCGTAGCAGCAGTAGCCAACTTTTGTGTGTGATTTAAATTGTGCTAGTTTGTCGTTATCTTTGAATATTTCCTGTTTAGGTAGTGTGCCAGTCAGTTGAGCCTCCGCAGCCGTAGCAGCAGTAGCCAACTTTTGTGTGTGATTTAAATTGTGCTAGTTTTTGTCGTTATCTTTGAATATTTCCTGTTTAGGTAGTGTGCCAGTCAGTTGAGCCTCCGCAGCCGTAGCAGCAGTAGCCACGAGCCTTAGCAGCGTTAGTAGCGGTCGCCGATTTTTGTGTATTCATTTGTAGTCCGGTTTTTGTCTGTTTCAGGTGACATGGCTTGTGCAAAGTGTTCTGGTAGGCGTCTGGTTCTCGAGGAGATTCTTAATACTATGGCGTCTCTTCAAGCGCAGGTATGGAGCATCCTAGACGAGGAGCGGCAGTGCGTCGAAGAAATTCCGCAGCCAACTGTAGTGGAACCGGCAAGTTTTGATTTTCAGGTTCCAGTTGCAGAAAACGTCTGGCATCGTGTGGATCGGAGAAAGGCGTCGAAATTCCCAATTAGCCGAAGGGAAAATGATACCTTGCCCCTAAGTAACGCGTTTTCTGTGTTGCAGGAAGTTGTAGATTCAAGCGCGGCCCAGAAGAGCAGCAGGGAAGATTTACCCGCAGACCCCGAGCCTTGCCAGGAAAAGGTTTACTGGTCATTGGCAGCTCCAACGTGCGACGGCTGGAGAAACCGCTACGGGAATTAGCCACGAAGAACGGTGCAGATCCTCATACTAACGTTCATTCCGTTTCTCTTTCAGGAGCAACCGTACCACGTGTCATGGAGGCCATTCCAAAAGCGATTAGGGAATCGAACTGCCGTCAGTTAAGAGTAGCTGCGCACGTCGGCACTAATGACTCGTGTCGTGTTTCTGTTCCAGATATAGTTAAATCCATGGACAAGTTGGGCCGAAAGGCGTATGAAGCCGCCCGGGAAAATTCAGTTTCATTACAGTTCTCAATTTGCAGTGTGGTGCCGCGTGTCGATTGTGGGGAGGCTGTGTGGTGGAAGATCTTTAATTTAAATAGTAATTTGCAGGAGCTGTGTCGCAAAAACAACTGGGGCTTCGTCGACCTTCGTCCGATGATAGCTGCCAGCTGGGACGCATTTGACAGGTCGGGCGTCCACTACACACCTAGAATGGCGTCCAAGGTGGCTGCTAAAATTTGGAACCGCCTTGATATGAATTATTTTTTAGGAACAGCGTGAGGCCCGAGGATCCTTCATTTCACCGAAGAGGATGTGCTGATAACATAGAAGCTGGTCCCGGTAGTGATGGCGCGAATAATTTTAATATTACAGCTCCAATTACTTCACCCGTTTACCGTCAGAGTGCGAGTATGAAAAATGCTATTTTAGACACAAATAACATACGAAGCAGCTAAGGATAATGGTACTAAATTGTCGGAGTATTAGAGGGAAAGTAGCGGATTTTCACGCCTCAGTTGCGACTAATGATGTCGATATAATACTAGGAACCGAGAGCTGGTTGACGCCTGAAGTTGAATCTAGCGAAGTATTTGGCCCTCATTTCAATGTTTTTCGGAAGGACAGAACTGTCTCAATGGGCGGGGGTGTGTTCGTGGCCGTAAGTAAAACCGTTAATTGCTCTGTCGTAACTGAAACGGAAAATTTTTGCGAGTTAATATGGGTCAAGGTAAAAATTGGCAAAAATTTAAAGTTCATACTCGGGTCATTTTATCGACCTCCGGATTCTGATTTGGCTAACGCGGAATACTTCAGAGAGTCGCTTAATAACATTTACAAAAAATTTCAAGGACATATATTGATCGTGGGTGGTGACTTTAACCTACCGTCGGTTAGGTGGGACACATACACCTCTCAGGTTGGGTGGAAGAGATAGGTTAATAACCGAAACGTTCCTAGAATCATTTGCAGAAAGATCTCTTGAACAGATGGTCGAAGAGCCAACACCGGTGCGACAAAGATTCCTCGTCCATTCTGGATCTTTTTCTAATTAGCAAACCTGATATTGTAGATAAAGTTTTGTATAGAAGACGGTATAAGTGATCACAAGGCGGTTGTGGTAACGTTAAACACTAGTCTGAGTCTGAAGCATGACAAAGAGAAACTCGTGTTTTGCTTCGATAAGGCAAACGATGCGGGTATGGTTGACCACTTTGCGAAGAATTTTGAAACGTACATGCTAAATACAAATGTTGAGGAACTTTGGTTTAATTGAAAGAACTAATATGGACCGGTTTAAACCAGTTTGTTCCTAAGAAGTGTATTAAGGTCAGTAATAACTTCCCTTGGTTCAATAGGGAAGTGAAACGTTTGCTCAGGAGGCAAAGGCGTTTACATGCCGCGGTGAAAAAATCGGGGGACTCATCTAATCGTGCTAAATTAGTACAGTTGCGTGCGGAAGTGCGTAAGGCAATGCGCGATGCATTTAAAGAATTCCAAACGAGGAATTTATCCGAAGATTTGATTACTAATCCAAAAAATTCTGGTCGTATATCAAGCAATAAGAGGCTCTCGTAAGGTTATGCCCGTCACTGATTAAAGAAAATGGTGAATTATCAGAAACAAGCGTAGAGAAAGCAGAAATTTTGAATGATATATGTATTTAAAAAGGCTTTTCACGATAGAAAACTCAGAGGAGATACCGATATTTAACAATCGTACCGAAAAAATTATGAACGATCTCGCTCTTGATGTCGAGGGAATAACTAAGCTGCTTATGAATGTAAAAACCAATAAGGCTCCCGGACCGGACGGTATTCCTACAAGATTCTACTCCAGATACGCAAAGGAAATTGCACCGTATTTGATGAAATTGTATACAGTCTCTCTGGATCAAGGAAAAATACCAGCCGAATGGAAGACCGCTATCGTAACTCAGTGTTTAAAAATGGGAATGTTAATGATCCTCAGAATATAGGCCGATCTCGTTAACTTCAATATTTTGCAGGATTTTAGAACATATCATCTATTCAAATGTCATGCGGTTCTTGGACGAAGGTGAGCTTTTAAATCCAAATCAACATAGATTCAGAAAAGGCCGATGCTGCGAAACACAACTTGCACTTCTAATTCACGACTTGTGCCGAATTATAGATGAGCAATCCCAGGTTAATTTGGTTCTATTAGACTTTAAAAAAAGCTTTCGACACTGTGCCTCACACTAGGTTACTTAGGAAACTTCGCGGTTACGGCATATCTAGACAAATATGCGACTGGGTTGCAGACTTCCTGAAGGGCAGAACACAGTGTGTAGTTCTCGACGGTGAGCGTTCATCGCTTACTGAAGTGGGGTCTGGAGTTCACCAGGGAAGCGTGTTAGGGCCACTGTTGTTTCTCATATACATCAATGATCTATGCGACATAATAGGGGGGATGAAAAGATTATTTGCCGATGATGCTATAATTTATCGCGAAATCAAAACCCAGGACGACTGCGCTTTGTTACAAGGACGATATTATGAAATTAATTGCGTGGTGTAAAGATTGGCAGTTGGAGTTAAACGCTAAAAAGTGCCAAGTCATGCGTGTAAGTAAAAAGGTGACACCATTTAACTATGAATATACGATTAATGGCACTGTCCTTAGAACGGTTGATTCTGCTAAATACCTAGGGGTAACAATTCGTAATAATTTGTCGTGGAATGAGCATATCGAGAATATAATAGGAAAAGAAAATCGTTATGCTCCGATTTCTAAGTCGTAATTTAAATCAATGCACTCCAGAAAGTTAAATCGATTGTATACAAGTCACTAGTGCGTCCTCACTTGGAGTATTGTTGTTCCATATGGGGTCCCCATCAAAAGGGGTTAATGGAGGCTTTAGAGAAGGTCCAAAGAAGAGCCGCCCGATTCGTGACAGGTATATATAGTTGGAGGGAAAGCGTAAGTGCGATGTTGAAGGAGTTAGGTTGGGAAGACCTGGAACACCGAAAGCGTTGCTCTCGACGGAAGCTAATTGAAAAATTCACGACAGATGTATTTCGGGATGACAGTCAGCAAATATTGCTACCAGCAACATTCATATCTCGAAATGACCGTGAAAATAAGATAAGAGAAATCAGGGCCAGAACCGATTCATTTCTGTACTCATTTTTCCCCACGAGCGATTAGGGAATGGAATAGAAAGGATTTACCGGGCGAGTAAACTTAAAATCCGACAGGAGTAGCTTTCGATAAAGCACTCCAGCCATCCTGATCTGGGTTTTCCATGGTTTTCCCAGATCACTCCACGCGAATGCGGGGATGGTTCCTCACAATAGCCCATGGGCGCCTCCTGCCATATCCCTTATAACCCTTCCAAACCATAACCCTTTTCGATAGGTGCAATGCACCCTCCGCCACACACTTTTAGTGAATCGCGGAGTAATAATAATAATAATAATAATAATACTATCTATCTATCTATCTATCAGTTCCCCATACCAGATATATGTTAAACTGCTACACTTTATACAAATGAAACAAAGAAAAATGGAAAAGGATTTTAGGCTATATAAATGACAAAGGAAAGGGAAAATGACTCATCACTCACCAAAGATGAAGGTCGCGATTAGTGAAAAACATATATGACAAACACAGATGTATACAATATTTCAGTTTTCACCTTATTCACGTAATAGAAGCTGAGTCATATGTTTTGGAAGGTGTGAATATGCTGAAGTTTATCACAAGACTAAGTGAATTAACGATATGTCTGGAAAGACTGAGATGTTATATACAAATATATATATCGCATGTGGTGATAAAATTATTAATATAACAAAAGGGTCTAGAATACTAAAACAAACAGTGTATAAATAAATTAATTCACTAGTTAAATGATAATAGTGATAATAATGAGTCACCCATATTAAAGTCATGACTTCTGGGCAATGGAAAGGATATTATGGAAGCAAATTTTTTTCCTATCAGGAAGAGGTGAAGGCAAACTTCATGCTCCTTAAGTCTGGAGCTACTTGGCTAGGGATGGATGACCTGGAGAGAAAAGACATGGTCATCTAGGAAAGTGTTTAGAAAGGGTTAATTCCCTGCTCATTTTCTTTTCTTTTTTTTTTTTTTAACTGGCAAAAACAAACTGTTAAAATAACTAAGAGAAAAAATAATTATATATAAATTCATAAAAAGTGTACAAGCTATGTAACGTTTCAAGTGATATGTTTTCACTAAATGCAATGAAATTTTCCAGCATTATATCATATAATTGACAAAAGCTATTAAACTTAAAGATTCCAACTTTATTGATTATAGCTTTACGCCTCATAGAAGTTGAGGTGATTAGTGTTGGGAATGGACTGGGAGCAAGGAACGGCAAGGAATTAAGCCATAGCCAATTCAAAGGAATCAACCCAGCCTTCATCTGTGCTGATGTGGAGAAACCATGGAAAACCCAAATCAAAATGGCCACACAGGGATTCGAGCCCGCGTCCTCCCACATGCGAGGCCAGGGTGTTACCGCTCACCCACCATAACTGGTGTGATTCTGCCGCAGTTAACAAAGTACATGTTTTCCCCTCTCTTGGCCATGACCACCTGTGTATATGATAAAAGTAAACTAATCAGTAACAAATGTATTTGCCGTTAAGTGGGTTAAATATTTTTAATGATACTATGAAATTAAATTACTTAGCTTTATTTGCGCCCAGAAAAATATATTTAATTTAATTGCAATGGAGCACAGGCTCCGGTGGCAATTTCCCTACACACCAATCTTCCCCCTATCCTGCACCCACCTACATTTGCCCTCTACAAATTTTATCTTTAAATTCCTTCAAAGTTTTCGGTAAATTATTCATCATTTCTCTTGGTAACTCATTCCAATCCCTGACACCCTTACCTAAAAAAGAGAATCTTCCCACACCCTTGTGCCTGAAATCGAGTGCCAGCTTGTGGTCATGGTCATCTTTTCCCTTCCATGCACTACTTTTCATACCTATTGCAATATCTTTCCATGCCTCATCACCAGTATATGCCCTGTACACTCCCATGACCCTCCTCATCCTCCTCCTGTCTTGCAATTAATCCCATTCCAGCTCCTTTATCATATCAGTCACTGATTGCATTCTGCGATAATTTCCAGAAACAAATCTAGCAGCCCTTCTTTGCACCCTCTCCAACTCCTGTATTTGATACGTAAAATGAGGGTCCCATACTACACTACCATATTCGAGCAATGGTCTGACCAAAGTTTTGTAACCCAATTCCTTGACTTCTCTCGTACATCCCCTCATCACTCTCTCCAACAAGTGCAGAACTTTGAAACCTTTTCCTACCACCTGTCCTATGTGTCCTGCCCAGTTAAGTTTGTTATCAAAAGTAATTCCAAGATATTTACATTTCAAGTCTTCAGCAAGCAATTCTTTCCCCATCTTATATTCATAATTAACCTTTTGCTTTTTATTTGTGTATCTAATAAGCTGACTCTTCTTTGCATTTATCTTCATTCCATGTTTACCAACCCAATTAGATATCCTGTCCAGATCACCCTGCAACTGTTTACAATCCTCTATCGTTTTGATTCTTTTATACAGCATTATGTCATCTGCAAACAATCTAATTTCAAATAGTAAACAATCAACACAATTATTCATTAGAATAATGAATAGAAATGGTCCCAATACGCTACCCTGTGGCACACCCATTTTTACTTCCACTTCTTTTGATACTACATTTCCTACCCTAACTTTCTGTTTTCTACCTTTTAAAAATTCTTCTACCCAGCAAATGACTTTCTTATCCACTCCAATGGTTTTTACCTTATTTACTAGATCTAGTGCTACACTATCAATTTGGCCTCCCTTGTCCATTTCATCTGAAATATCTTGCATATATCCCACCAACTGAGATTCGCATGAATATCCTTGCCTGAAACTATAGTGCTCAATATCAGACACTCGCTAAGTTAATATTGAGTTTTTTCAGCAACAGCTAAATTATTCACCATAGAAAAATGACGTATGTTAGGCAGAATAATATACATTTAACACTGTGGTAAGTCTTGATTAGATTTTAAATTAACATAAATTTCTACATCAGCAGCTCACTGTTTAATAGCAAGGAAATACTTTACCTATCAGGAACAGGTTCCATTTTTAAATTCTCTTGTTCAGCATTTTCCAGCATATTCTAAAAAAAAAGGAAATAATGATAAATATAATAATATTGGAGCATAATTTAAAAAAAGGGAAATCAACAACATTAATGCAGGAAGTATAACACCAATAAAAATATGAAAAGTTATTTTTTTTAAAAAAGTTTATGATCCTTATTATTTGGTAACATGAAACCAAACATAAATACAAGCAAACAACATGAAATACTCAAGTCACAAACACTTTGAAACTGAAAGTTTAGTTACTTTAGCATGTCAACTAACCACACTGGTCTAATAAAAGAAAAATAATTCCATAAACGACTACAGTAGAACTCTGAATGTCTGTTCCGATAGTCTTTTTTTATTTATAAAATCCTCTGTAAAATTATCGTATGTATATTAAGAATGAATTCTTTTGTGTTACACAGGGTGATTTTGGAGGAATGGGAAATTACTAAGGAGGTGGTAGAACGAAGAAAATTGAGTAAAAAAAAAAAAAAAATTCATATATACACGTGTCCGATCTTCATTCGTTTTGGAGATAGATGTGCTACAATATTGGGAGTAAAAGTAAACACAAGAGACGAATTAGTCACTCGCCCTGTAAACACTGCAACCCCCATAAAAGTACACCAAGACACACTCAGAAGAACTACATGTACTGGTGCAAGACACGCAAAGTGTACTGAAGTCTTTGGTGGGATTTTCAAAAATTTAATTTAAACCTTTATGTGTGTTTTTGTATAAATAAAGTACTTCAATAAGTTGTTTGTGTGCTCTTGATCATTTTCTAAGGTTTATTTTAAGCATAATATTCCTGCACATGTATCACCAAAACAAATGGAAATTGAACACATGTTTACATGAACCTTTCAATATTGTTCATACTACCACCTCGTTCAATATTTATCTTTCCTCATGAATCACCCTGTATATAAACAAACATCCTAGATCATATAGTTTATTTCTTTGGTAGTGTCTCATATCTTGGCCACAGTGTGATTATTAGAACGGGGATAGACTTGTCATTAAGCAATAAAGAAAATGGTAATAGCATTTATGAAGTGATTTTGGGGAACCATCGAAAACCAAAATCTGGATCATAGGGCCCAGCATTCACCAAACATCACACTGAACGACATTACTGCTCCGCAGTAGCTTCACTCAATCTGTTTGGAAATTCTCATTTATCAGTTTGAGTACTTTTGATAAAATTATTTGAAATTTTACATATGAAAGAACTTGGAAATATACGTAACGACCAAATACATCATAGCTGATCTGAATAATTGGAAACAAATGCAATTTACAACCATTGAGGATTTTTCTCTTTTTATGTCTGTAGTGCCAGGGCTGAGAAAGGATTGATCACAATGAATGGGAAGGAACTTAGCCATTCAATTTTGAAGGAACAAGCTAAAAATTAACCTAAAGTAATTTATAGAAACCATGGAAAATAGAAAAGGGGATGGCATAACCAAGATCAGACCAGGATGGCAAGCCCAACCTTCATACAGACAAAGTAAGCTTCGTCAGAGGCAAAGGTCAATTACAGTGATAGTAAAAAAAAAACACAGTATACAGCAGCAATCAAATAATATAAATAATTAGATAAAAGGCTACAAGAAAGCTCTTACTGATTGCTTGTGTAGCCTTTCTTAATTACAAAAGCCAATCCAAAATTATCATATGTGTATTAAGAATAATCTTTTTTGTATTATACAGGGTGATTCAGGAGGAATGGTAATAATTAACTTTCAAAAGAAGGCAAAAACTATTACTAAACTGCTACTCAATACACATGTATGTATCATTTAAAAAGAAATATGGCTCACCTTAGAAAGGCAACTAAAATCAACTCCAAAAGTACAATAGCATATTAGTAAAAAACTAAGGAAGGATAGGAAAATATGACCCAACACTTACCATAGATGAAGGTGGCTAGAAGCAACAAACACAAAAAAATACGAGAGAACCACAATATTTCGGCCTACAGCCTTATTCGTGCAGAAGTGAGACACCACATACGTACACAGGGATGGTAGAGCAGGAGGCGGAGGGAAGCTCAAGTATTGGATCAATAATTAATCGATACTATTGATGGTATATTCTCATTGAAATTGATAGACTGATATAATAAATAAGTGAGGATACATATATAAATCAAATTTTGAAAAAGTATAAGTGACAAATAAAATATAAAAATAAATGAAATATAAATAGTAGAGATAATAGGAGTTGGGTCTGGTGGAAGGAATTTATTGGAGATTGAGCCTGGAGGATGTCTGGTGTCCAGGATATTCTGATAGGCTAGTTCCCATCTACGTAGTTCAGAGGAGGTTGTGTTATCAGGGAAAACTCAGATCGTCCTAACTGAGAAATAAATGTTCAGATTATACATTTTGTGGGAACTGGCATGTTTTGCAACTGGATGGGTCTCATTGTTAGTATATACTGTCTGCCTGTGGCCATTCATTCTGATAGCAAGTGGTTTAGTATTGAGGCCTATATAAGAGCTGGAGCAACGGAGACGTGTAAGTTGGTATATGAGGTGTGCTGTCATCAAGTAGCATGACCAATGATGGGGAATATTTCTTCTGTGGTGGGACTGGAGTAAGTGGTAGTGGTGGTCACTAGTGAATGGGGATGTAACCGAATCACAATTTCCAATAGACCTGGTGAAACAACAAGAATATCATATAAATCCATTTTTGTACCAATTCCATGAATTGGTACAAAATATGCAGCTCTATCTTTGATTGTCAATGGCCTATCAAGAGTGAACTCCACCTTTAGTGTAAATAGTGATATCCTCAGCAGATCATATTGATATAATCATCACAAGTTGGTGGTGAGATGTTATAATGCAATCTCAGTGATTCAACAACAGGGCATGTCATCAAATCGCTGTGTTTTCATAATGCCAATACAAACACAATGTCCTGTTAAACAGTACACAGAACTGTAAGGATAAAAAACAGTGATTTTTACAGCAACAATAAAAGGAAGAGAGTTGAAGTTACTATTATCTATGAACCAGTCTGAGACTGATAAGAATAGTTAGTTTGACCTCAGAACTGTTTATTTGTAGCAGCTGTAAATTACCAAGTCATACTCATGTCTCAAAGCACCAACAGCGACAGTAACGGAAGCAGACACAACTTAATGTAAACCACCACTGAGGCTGCAAGTGGTGAAACAAATTGTTCTCATCATGAAACGGAATCTATCAATAAATCTCACACCTTGGTCTATGATTATGTGTCAATTGCAGTAAGGAATAGCACATTACTTGTTACAATTCACCCACACAACAGGAAAGAACTTCTATATTATATACTTGTATATATTTCAACAGAAATATTTAAGTAATATTTTTTACCTTATCATCTTCAGTTGCTACTAGCAAGTAACTAAAGAGCAGGAATTTTACAGGACCACCACAACTATATTATTTGAAGCAAAATATAAGTATGTGGTTTGAAACATATGCACAACACTTCACTGAAAAATACACCCCTATCTAATGCAACACATGTGAATAATTTATCAGTAGACTTGTGCAGGAAAATTCAGTAAGCAGCATGTGGATACTAACGAATGTGAAATCTATATGCGTAGCTTAGAATGAAAAGTGAATCTTTTCCAATTTTCTGTATGTTAAACACAAAAATGTATTAATCAATCACATTCCTTAACTAGTAAATATAAAATACACTTTAAGGACTTCATATTTAACTGAAAATGCAAAGCATGATACACTCAGAATAGGGTACAGTTAAATGTGGTGTGCCTCAGGGCTCAATTCTTGGCCCTATGCTGTTCTTAATCTATATAAATGATCTCCCACATATACTAGGTGATAATGAACACATGGTGCTCTTTGCAGATGATACCAGCATATCGTTGAAAGACCCATCAGCACAAAACCTCGAAAACACAGCAAATGATGCTATAAAGAAAATTAACAGGTGGTTTAGTGCCAACAAACTAATACTTAATGTAGAAAAGACACAGTTACTTCAGTTTGTTACAAAAGAAAAAACAAAGGACAGCTATAATGTGATATCAGAAGGAAAAGCAATCAATGAAAGTAATTTCACAAAATTCCTGGGTGTATGTATAGATAACAAATTGAACTGGAAACAGCATATTCAACAACTTCTTAAAAAACTGAATTCTGCAACATTTGCACTTAGGGTAATATCTAGAATAGCTAATATGGAAACCAGAAAGTTAGTATATTTTGCATATTTTCATTCCCTGCTCACTTATGGCATCTCATTCTGGGGAAACTCTTCACAAGCACAGAGGGTATTTAAATTGCAAAAACGTGCTATAAGAACTATTTGTGGAGCAAGCCCACAGACGTCGTGCAGAAATCTATTTAAAAACCTGGGTGTACTAACAATGCCAGCACAGTATGTATACTCTGTACTATCATTTGTAGCGGAAAATCCTGAACACATCAATCCTAATGCTGACATACATAGTCATAATACTAGGAATAAATATAACATTCATAAGGAATACAAATCACTGTCAATTGTACAGAAAGGGTTAACATTTAATGGAGCTTCCTTATTCAATGTCTTACCAACAGAAATTAAATGTTATCTACAAAAACCCAACTACTTTAAGTCCAAACTGGAAGAGTTTATGCTTCAGAATCCATTTTACTCTGTGAAAGAATTTTCTTCTTGGAATTTGGTAACTAAGAATGACTGATAAAATAGTATATATGGTGTATGGAAGGGAAAGGTGACAAAGTTGTCCACAATTACTAAAATGATATATGGTTTTTCTTTCTGTTGAAACTTTTGACAAATGAAGTATTTACACTGTTTACAAAATTCCACTGATATATAGTAACTAACATGGGATAGCATGCACTCAAAAACTGCTGTAAAAAATTATGATACTAACAGGTTTTTAAGTAATTGACTGCTTATGAGTTGTGGTAACTGGTTGGTAATAAAATAACTGGTTGTTAGATGCTGGTAACAAGTTTATACACTGTTCCACATAATAAGTATTAACTAACTCGGGATTGTATTTGTAGATTACAGGAAATATTGGTTATACTAATGGGTCGTAATTAACTTCTTGTCAATATATAATATTATCAATTTTATAGTAATATTGACATTACTAATAAGTGTATGTACTGTTCCATATCCCCGAGATTATTCTCACATGGGATCAAAGTAAACATATCTATCTATCTATCGAGAAACCAATTTTCACACAACTAGAAATAGGTTTTCCTCAAGAGCTTTCTAAGATATTCAGATAATCAATAAACATAGATGAAAACACTGATAGCAGTCACAGTAGAATACAAACATAGTACCCGGTATTTAAGTTACAAATTCCCGTGCCTGTAATAATTTTCATATAAAAAATGCATTGCGCAGTAACTGCTTGGGTTTCGTCCGCCGATTTATTATAGTAAAACACTAACAAACATCGTTTAGTAACTATAAATGCAGTTGCTCATGTATTTTTCAGAAGATCAAACACAACTTATTTAAAGGTATCGTGAACATCATGTGGTCGGCTCATACAGTTTAACGAGCAAAATGTGTTAATTCGCAACTATTTACAAACTGAACAGTAAGCGAGTGAAGGTGTGTTTTGCTGTTAAGCTGAAGCAGCTTTCAGCTGTAAACCTACCTCTTCCAGAGTATACACAGCATTTAAAGGCTCCATACCACCTCCTTCTGTTGTTTTGAGACAGCAAAACGCACTACAACTACACAGCAAAATAACAACGTTCCACCTGAACAGCTGATAAATTCAGCTACAGAGAAACTTAATGCATCAGAGTAAGAATTCCACTCTCAATTTCTGTTGCTCAGTAACTAAGATCATTGCTGTCTGAAATCTAAATGTTTGCCAGCCTTTCCCTAATTCCGTCGACGCATATAAAACTAGCGGATACGCCAACCATTTATTTCTCAAGTAATCCATGGCAATAAAAACGGCAGTAACTTTTTAGATTTGTGAAAATCCAAGATCCATGTTTCATCTCAATATGTTAATCCAGTTTCTTTATATTTCATTTACTCGTACTAATAAGAAAAACGTTTGCAAAAAATTACATTTAATTGCGATGAACCATAACTCCAAGTCGCAATTTTAATGTTACCTGAATTTGTACATTCCATGTTTTTTTTTTTTTTTTTTTTTTTTTTTTTACTGTTTGAGTTCAGTTGAGATGAATTGACTTTATTTTGCGAGGGACAGATTGCTCCAGTGGTAATTACAATACACAATCCAATTGTTTTTATTATATTATTATCTTAATTATATTGTTATTTTCATGAATACTGCCTTATATTCTGTTCCTCCACTCATGTTCTTTTGCCAATTAAGAATTTAAACGTTTTAGGCCTTTTAGTAAATTATTCATCGCTTCCTTTGGTAATGCATTACATCCGGACGCTGTACCTACAAAGGAAAATGTTTCAAATCCCTTATGCATGACACCCAGCGACAGTTGAAAGTCGAGTGCCGATGGTTATTCTTTCCTTTGCATCCACTACTCATAATTATTCTAGCTTATCCATCCAAACCCCATCACCAAGAAATGCCTTCATTACCCTCTTGTTTACCAATTACTCACAATCCTGCTCTTTCATCGTATCAGTTACTGACTGGGTCCTGTGGTAATTTCCACAGACAAATCTAGCTGCTTTCTTTTGCACGCGCTCCTAAACCTGTGTTTGATGCTCAAAATGTTAGACCCAAACTACAACACCAGATTCAAGCAATTGTCAGTGCTGGATTTCCCATTAGGCTGTATAGGTTCCAGCCTAGGGGTGGCAGCGTTTTAGGGGCAGCAAATTTCCTAGGTTGCCCGCTTTAGTAAGCCGTCAAATTTGTGTGTGATTATAACCATAATAGAAAAAGTCTAATATAAATTTTCATTTATAGTGGTGACATCTAGTAGTGAAGTGACAAACTCGGAACAATTA
The DNA here is from genome assembly GCA_031002005.1 of Vandiemenella viatica. Classification (NCBI taxonomy): domain Eukaryota; kingdom Metazoa; phylum Arthropoda; class Insecta; order Orthoptera; family Morabidae; genus Vandiemenella; species Vandiemenella viatica. The sequence goes on from JARYHS010006356.1 coordinate 15,271, forward strand.
ATAGAAAAGAAAAATATGTTTACTATCAAATTTCATTTAGGTAAGTGGTGAAAGCGAACGATTAGCTAAATTATTAATTTAATTTTTCATTAGTTTCCTGACTTTCTATCTTGTTCACGCAGTCTGTAGCCCGTCATGTATTTCCGAAGGAAGACTCGATAGACAGAGGTAAGTTTCTGCTGACAGACTTACATTTCATGATTTCTATAATAAAAATACTCAATTATGATCTAAGATTTCATTAATTGAGTATCTGGATGTTGAAAGTCCTAATTTTGTTGAAAAAATCATTGAAAAGTCAATGATTTTTGTAAACTTACACGACATTTCTCAGCTAATAATGAATTAAATTGAACATGCATTAAACTATGCCGAAACCGGTATTCTGATTGAAATTAATATAAATTATAATCGTTTAATAATAATTGATTACAAATCAGAGCTTACGTCTTAACGTGTTTTCTGTTCTTTGCCGATAAAAAGTGTGTTACGAAGTTTGTCATATGGCAAACTGTCAGTGAGAAAGTTGTTCCTCTATGTTCGCCAATCAAAAATCCCGTAGAAAACCATAATTATGTATTACATTTTTTATTTTCTTGTTTGTATTCTTGTTTCATAATAAACATTCATTTTTCTTGCTTCTATTTTATGACTAAATCTGAATACTTTCAAGTAATGAAGTCACTCTTAATCAATATCCATTCACATATACTCATACGTATAATCGTTTGCTACCTAATAAAAGTAATACAAATTAGTGATTAGTATAAGTATGAAGGAGATAAGGGCAGCACAAAATGAACAGCCTATAGTAAAAAAAAGTTTAAATCCGGCCCTGGGAATTGTTCGACCAAAGTTTTGTAACCGAATTACCTCGTTTCTATGGTGCACCCTTTACACCCCTTACCAACAAAATAAGGAATGATTAACTGCAAACAAGGTGCCTAAGACGGGTTAATGCAAAATATTGTTGAAGCAGTGTATCACTGCCTGATGCATCAAGAAATTTCTATGGCTATATTAAAAAAAACTGTAATGAGCCTGCTTACACAATCAGAAAAAAATTGAAATTAATCCTAAGGGATTAATGAAGGAAACAAAAAAGCTAAAAACACACAAGGCCGCCGGTGTTAATAGTAATAAATAGTAAGATGTGACATTGTAGCTTATCTTGAAACGTTAATAAAATTGAGTCCCAATCCTTGCTGCCTACCAGGTGACTGGAATAGTGCGATAGTAGTACCGGTCCACAATGGAGGGGTAACAGATAGAGCCGAAAATTATAGGCCAATCAGTTTAACATCAGTTGCAAGAAATAGCATGTAATGACATCATAGGTATCTGTGTGCAACTTAAGCCCTATTCAAGTAGGCTGCATTGCTTTAGGCAACGATAGATAGATAGATAGATAGATAGATAGATAGATAGATAGATAGATAGATAGATAGATAGATAGATAGATAGTTAGATAGTTAGATAGATAGATAGATAGATAGATAGATAGATAGATAGATAGATAGATAGATAGATAGATAGATAGATAGATAGATAGATAGATAGATAGATATGTTCACTTTGATCCCATGTGAGAATAATCTCGGGGATGTGGAACAGTACATACACTTATTAGTAATGTCAATATTACTATAAAATTGATAATATTATATATTGACAAGAAGTTAGTTATGACTAGTGTTGCAAATTGAAAAAAAACATTTTGTTTTTTTTCAAAATTTTGAAAAAAAACATGAAAAAAAACATGGCACCGTTGTTTTTTTTCTAAATTTGGTTTTTTTTCAGAAAAACAATATATTTGATAAATTATAGTTTTATTTACATTTTACATTGTTGTTTTAAATATTACTGAATGATATAAATTATTACATAATGTTTGATAAATGTATCTCTATAGGTTACATAATATTATTCATCATCGGTGTCAGTATTAGTATCACATTCACTGGAATCAGCGCTACCAACACTAGTTTGGTCGGTGTCGGTGTTTTCACTTTCTCCTTCTGTTTCCTCTAGTTCCATCACTTCAGAAACATTTGCATTTCCTTTTCCTGGTTGTTCTTGTATTGTTCTCAGACGATTTTTAGATTTCAATTTTAAATTGTGAGCAATGTACACAATTTTGCTAGCTCTATAATTTGTCAGTCTATTCCTTTTTTTGGAATGAATGTCACTGTAAGTACTAAATGTTCTCTCAACTGCAGCCGATGTAGTTGGAAGGGTTAGAACTCTGATCGCTACTTTAGATAAGGCAGGACTTGCAAAGTCCTGCCCACCAAGCAATAGGAGTAAGTTTTTTCACTGAAGACCAAAGAAAAGGTTTAGAAAAAAAACCTTCTTTTGCAATATACTTAGTATACTTAGTACTTAGTACTTAGTATAAACTCTAAAACAGTCATATTAAACGATAACTGCCTTACAAAATTGAGATTTAGTAGTTGTGAAAAAAAACGTGTTCCAGAAAAAAAACATGTTTTTTTTTCAAAGTTTTTTTTCATGTTTTTTTTCAGGCTTGAAAAAAAACCGTTTTTTTACAACACTAGTTATGACCCATTAGTATAACCAATATTTCCTGTAATCTACAAATACAATCCAGAGTTAGTTAATACTTATTATGTGAACAGTGTATAAACATGTTACCAGCATCTAACATCCAGTTATTTTCTTACCAACCAGTTACCACAACTCATAAACAGTCAATTACTTAAAAAACCTGTTAGTATCATAATTTTTTACAGCAGTTTTTGAGTGCATGCTATCCCATGTTAGTTACTATATATGAGTGAAATTTTGTAAACAGTGTAATTACTTCATTTGTCAAAAGTTTCAACAGAAAGAAAAACCATATATCATTTTAGTAATTGTGGACAACTTTGTCACCTATCCCTTCCATACACCACATATACTATTTTATCAGTCATTCTTAGTTACCAAATTCCAAGAAGAAAATTCTTTCACAGAGTAAAATGGATTCTGAAGCATAAACTCTTCCAGTTTGGACTTAAAGTAGTTGGGTTTTTGTAGATACATTTAATTTCTGTTGGTAAGACATTGAATAAGGAAGCTCCAGTAAATGTTAACCCTTTCTGTACAATTGACAGTGATTTGTATTCCTTATGAATATTATATTTATTCCTAGTATTATGACTATGTATGTCAGCATTAGAATTGATGTGTTCAGGATTTTCCGCTACAAATGATAGTACAGAGTATACATACTGTGCTGGCATTGTTAGTACACCCCAGGTTTTTAAATAGATTTCTGCACGACGTCTGTGGGCTTGCTCCACAAATAGTTCTTATAGCACGTTTTTGCAATTTAAATACCCTCTGTGCTTGTGAAGAGTTTCCCCAAAATGGGATGCCATAAGTGAGCAGGGAATGAAAATATGCAAAATATACTAACTTTCTGGTTTCTATATTAGCTATTCTAGATATTACCTAAGTGAAAATGTTGCAAGAATTCAGTTTTTTAAGAAGTTGTTTGAATATGCTGGTTTCCAGTTCAATTTGTTTATCTATACATAACACCCAGGAATTTGTGAAATTACTTTCATTGATTGCTTTTCCTTCTGATATCACATTATAGCTGTCCTTTGTTTTATTTTTTGTAACAAACTGAAGTAACTGTGTCTTTTCTACATTAAGTATTAGTTTGTTGGCATTAAACCACCTATTAATTATCTTTATAGCATCATTGCTATGTTTTCAAGGTTTTGTGCTGATGGATCTTTCAACGATATGCTAGTATCATCTGCAAAGAGCACTATGTGTTCATTATCACCTAGTATATGTGGGAGATCATTTATATAGATTAAGAACAGCAGAGGGCCAAGAATTGAACCCTGAGGCACACCACATTTAACTATACCCCATTCTGAGTTTATAACATTCCTGTATTAGCATCTTTCAGTGATACACATTGCTTTCTATTTTCCAGGTAGATTTAAACCAAAGTCCTGGCTTACCAGTAACTCCATAGTGGTCTAATTTACCTAGTAGAATATCATGATCAACACAGTCAAAAAGCCTTAGCAAGATCACAGAAATATACCTAGGGAATATAATTTTTTATGCATTGATTCCAGTATGTTGTTTACAAAAAGCAAAAATTGCTGAAATCTGTTGAAAACGCCTTGTCTAAAACCAAACTGTACTTTACTGAGTAGGTCATTCTTTTGTAGATGTGCATACACCCTTCTGTACATTGCTTTTTCAAAGATTTTTGAAAATGCTGGTAGAAGTGAAATGGATCTGTAATTCTCAATTTTTGAGGTATCACCCTTTTTATAAAGCGGTTGATTATTGACTTCTTGAGTGAGTCAGGGAAGATACCTTATTCAAAAGAACTATTACAAATATGACTAATAACTCTACTAATGCTGGTGTTACATTGTTTCACTACATGGGTTGAAACCTCATCATAACCAAATGACTTTTTATTTTTAAGGGATTTAATAATTTTTTCAATTTCATTTTGACTGGTGGGAAAAAGAGACATAGGTGCTTTTTTTTTGGTGACAAGGATTTATGTATGCTATAGCATCCATATTCCCATTATATTTTATTTTTATTTTTTCAGCAACTGTTAAGAAGTAGTTATTGAAAGCACTTCCTACATAAGAAGGGGTCATTTACAAGTTTATCATTAACGCTTATAGATATAGGTTTGTGTTCAAGGGATGATACAGTTGTTTCCCTTTTAATAATGTTCCAAACACTTTTTATCTTATTATCTGAATTACTAATCTCATCCTTTATGGCCAAACGTTTAGATTACTTTTATTACTTTGGTTAAAATTCTACAGTATGTTTTGTAATGTTGTTTGAGAAGCCTATTATTAGTATTCCTAACTTTTACATATAATTTCCTTTTATGTCTGCAAGATGTTTTAATACCAACTGTAACCCAATTTTTGTTTACTCGTTTTTGACCAATTGGAGCTAGTTTTGTAGGGAGACACCTTTCGTAAATTTCCAAAAACCTTTTGGTGAAAGTAATTGAATTTATTATTTACCCCTTTTAATTTATAAACAGTGCTCCAGTCCTCATTGAGAAGTTGATCATTTAATGTTTTTATTGAATTGTTCTTTAATGGCCTAACTCTGACAAATACTTTCTTTTTGTTATTTTCATTTCCCACAACATTCCAAAGTAATTAATTATGGTCTGACAAACCATTTTCCAGTGGAATTGTTCCATGTATTTCTAATTTATTGTTGCGAATCTCAGCTTGTGGGATATGTGCAAGATACTTCGAATCAAATGGTAAAGGAAGGCTCTTATAGTTAAGCATGGAGAAGAAGTTACTAAGGATTTTAAAAAGGCAAGATTTTAAGTAACTGGTTTACTGAGAGCATAAGCGACAACGAATCAGAAATAGGAGGGTCTAAATCGGATAACGAGTAAACAACACAATTAGAAATGAGCAGATCAAAAAATTTGAAATTCGTCCGGAGGATATCATGAAAGAAGTAATAAATATGAAAAAAAAAAACATAAAGATTCTGGTATGGATGATATTACTACAGAAGTCTTAAGATATTAGAATTCTGGAAATTATCGCAGAATGCAATCAGTGACGGATATGATAAAGGAGCTGGATTGGGATTCATTGCAAGACAGGAGGAGGATGAGGAGGGTCATGGGAGTGTACAGGGCATATACTGGTGTTGAGGCATGGAAAGATATTGCAATAGGTATGAAAAAGTAGTGCATGGAAGGGAAAAGATGACCATGACCACAAGCTGGCACTCGATTTCAGGCACAAGGGTGTGGGAGATTCTCTTTTTTAGGTAAGGGTGTCAGGGATTGGAATGAGTTACCAAGAGAAATGATGAATAATTTACCGAAAACTTTGAAGGAATTTAAAGATAAAATTTGTAGAGGGCAAATGTAGGTGGGTGCAGGATAGAAGGAAGATTGGTGTGTAGAGAAATTGCCACCGGAGCCTGTGCTCCATTGCA
>JARYHS010006357.1:0-21237 GCA_031002005.1 Vandiemenella viatica
GAAGGTAAGAACTGCAGAGGAAGACAGAGATTAGAATATATGAAGCAGATAATTGAGGACGTGGATTGTAAGGGGTATGTAGAAATGAAGAGGTTAGCACAGGATAGGAAGGGATGAAGGATTGCATCAAACCAGTCTAAAGACTGACGACAGTAAAAAAAAAAAAAAAAAAAAAAAAAAAAAAAAAAAAATTTACAATCGTCTGACAAGAGAAAACAGTACAAACTGTCTTCAAGAATCGAAAGGGAAAAAAAGCTACGTGCTACGTGGGTGGAGGGGGGGGGGGGTAGAGGCAAACGCCACGTATGGCTTAGTGGGGGGGGGGAGGGGGAGTTACAGGAGGCCAAAATGGAGCTACGTGGTTTATGCACATTCCCTTAGAAACTAGGGAGCGTGCATAAACCACGTAGCTCCATTATGGCCTTCTGAGAACCCCCCCCCCCTCCTCCTCACGTAGCCCTATGTGGCTTTTGCCTCTCCCCCCCCACGTAGCACGTAGCTCTTTTCCCTTTTGATTCCTGAAGACATTTTGTACTGTTTTCTCTTGTCAGACTATTGTAAATTACATACGGAGATAATTAACTCAGGGAAATAAATATTCACATGCTGTTGTGAGTTCTGTTCCTCATTTTAACTGTGAAAAATGTTATAGAAAGAAAGCTACTTGGCCTGGCTCGGAAACCCCCCCCCCCCTCCCCCACGTAGACCAGTGTAGTTTCTCAGCCACGTGGTTTATGCACGGTTCCCTAGCAAACAAGTAGGTGCCTAACATGATTACCGTTACCCGCTTTGTAACTCGTAGAAATGTAATTTTCGATAGTCGCTCTGCTCGCTGTTGCCCGAAGGGCAGTCAGAGGCCAAACAAGGCCCGAGTCCCCTGTCGACATTGGGCACCGGTTAAAATGAGGACGGTGTTTCCGTTTTACGAAAACACAGCGCAACACGGGACGAGAACAAACCAGTTGTCGGTGAGGAGCAAGTAGCTTATCGGCCTGTATTAATATAAGGAGGGGGTCGGGCGTTTTGTGTCGGCCAGTCTAATGGGTCGCCGCTAATGGGGTTTCCGTGTCCAGTTTGGCCGGCGCACAAATTACGTCACTCTCTCGCAGGTATAGTGATCGGAGAGTTAGTGTCTCAGATAAGCGAGTGCCACACTCTAAATGCACCGCTGTTTAATGAAATTACAACGCCGGGGAAACTATATATTTTTGTTTTACCCTCAGCATTCATGATCGTGTAAGCAAATAACTGTCATTAAAACTTGAGATAAAGAAAGATAGTAAACCTCATTGTAAGAATTTTTATTAAATGCGATGTAGCTAATGTCCTGGTGTAACCTCTCGGTTACTATCACTTCTGAATTACGGGAATGTTTAAATTCTTTCACAATTTGAGGAAAATTTTGCAGCTCTTACTCGAAAATTTATCCTGACCAAGTCCGAGAATGGTAGTTGAGCTCAAATTCTGTTTTCCATCGTTTTCCAAAATCACTTCTTTGAAAAGACCATCTCTTCTCGATCCTTTCCCATTATCCAGTCCTGGCTCTAATGACCTCGACGTCGACGAGGCGTATAGTCCGAAGAAATGAAAAATATTCTAATCCCTGATGCCCCTCGTTACAAATTCGTAGTTTCCAAATACCTTATGCCTTAAACCAAATGCTGATTTATGATCCCGGTCACCTCTGCCCTACCACCTACTATTTACAACTCTTCGGCTAATATTGACCCTGCTCTAATTGCCGATGTATGCCTTCTACACACCCACCTTTAAATGACTCCTATCATAGCTACATCGTTTCAGTTACTGACTGGATTGTTCTACGATAACATCTGCAAACAAATCCAGCTTCTCTCCTTAGTAACCACTCCAAGTTGGGTATTTCATACTAATACACTGCCTAACCAAAATAAGTAAATAAAAAGTGAAGCACCCAAAACGGAAAGAGGAAACGAAATGAAACTTCACATTTTGAGAAGGTACGTGATGTTATTTCAGTGATTACAAAACCGAGTAAAATCCATAAAAAACTTGGCCGTGTGAGCACACTTAGCAATATAACGTTGCAACCCTTGGTCTGGGTGCGTGTACTGATTCGGTTTGGAAAGGTGTCATAAATCCGTTGTATCCCCTACTACGGCGAACTGGTCCACAACTGTTGTAACTGGCTGTTGATGTCCTGAACCCTAGCACTAGGGCGGAATTGATGACCCAGCTGATCCTAAAGATTTTTTATGGGGGAAATATCTGGAGATTTTGCTGGCCACAAGAGAACCTCAGTTCAGAGACACGTGCCGTATGTGGACAAGCACTGTCGTGTTGAAAAATGGCACCAAGAAACTGTGACGACACATGATGTCAGTGACGTACTGTTGGTGGCGTCAGAGTTACTCAGTCAGTACCAGCCGTGACCTGAAGTCATACCCGATGGCTCCTCACACCCTGTCGCCAGGAGTAATGTCAGTGGAAGAATGGGAACTCCACACTCGCTGACGATGGTTGTATGGGGCAGAGCAGAATCGCAGAGCATATTGAATTGCATCTCCTTGTATTCATCGGCGAATCCTCGTTGAACCTTAAGTCCTGCCACGGCAGAGGCGAAATGTGCGGTAAGTTGAAACTCCGTCATCAGATCGTAAGCTCACAAGAAGTTACTCTGTCGGTGAACAAAAAGGTCGAAGACAGACAAATGTCTCCTTCATAATAAACAGCACAGTTATCGAACCTTTTTTTTCAATAAATCTTTCCAGTTGTCAGCGATCATAATCTATGCATCTCAGCGTCACAGGCTCCAGATCACACCAACCCAAATCGTTTTCGCCAAGAGGGATCCTAAACTACTGTTGTGAAGGTCCGTTTCTAACGAAATATCTTCACTGGCGCCATTTCTAACCGTCTTTAGTCAATATATATTTAACAGATATACCAAGGTGATTTTACTTTTACTCAATAGTCTGTTTGACTGTTACTTATTTTTAAACTAGTCTACGCTACTCTCGATGTCATTGATCGTGCGTTACTGCTTAATCTAATGAGTTACGTAAAATAATATCCATCTCTTTCCTCATAACACACAACACTTTCCATTGCACAATTTAACATCACTTACCTAAACATTTCTTGTCACATCTCTACTCAAAATTCTTTACGTATTTCCTTAATCCAAAACGCCGTCACTCTGCTCATCAGTGCTCCTCCATGTCTTCTCTTGTACTTCTCATCTTTTGTTCTCCATATATCATCTCTTTGTCATATATCATTTGTGAAACGCTTTTTTTCTGCCTATTAAACTCAGAATAATAATATTACTATAAATATTTACAAAAACATAAAAATACATTAACACATTAACAATTGTCTATTTACTCCCTCTCTCTCTCTCTCTTTATGTATGTCTTATTCTCAAATTAAACAAAGCCTACAGCAGTGAACGGAAGGTGGAAGTGGATACTATTTTTTTTATCAATTTACGACACAGCAAATACAGTTCACGCTAAAACAGGATGTTTGTTTAAAATTTAGGTTAAAAGTGCGTCCTCTGCCGGGACACAGTTAACCTCACCACAGCGCCTGCGCCGGCGAGACTTGATCACCGCGCACTATAGACGCTACGATACCGGAACCTCCTGGATTAGCAGAAGCCGAGATTAATTTCTTTATTTGTTTACAAACAATATTTTTTTACCAGGAAGGGTATGCGTTATAACCGTTAAGACCCATATTCCTACTAACCGCAATCCTTTAAATTAATTATCTACGTGTCTGAAGGAGATACGCAAATGTTATCTGTCATATATATTATTTCTATAAGGTGTTTTTTTTCCTCACAAGTCATTATCTCCCTAGATAACTAACGGAAATGTATGAACGAGGTATCATTTTAAAGCTTAAGGTCTCCAGTTTAATCTCGTCATATTTTAAGAAAGGAAAAAATGCTTAAAAGGCAAAAATGTCAATATTTCTAAAATGCGTTTTTTGTACCATGAACCATTAATCTCCCTGCATTACTAACCGAAATCGATAAAAGAAGTAGCTTTGGTGGGAATTTTTCGAAATTCGACCCTTAAAGGGCATTTCTGCAACGCGTTTTTGTGTCACTAGCCATTTATCTCCCTCGTTTTCTAACAGATATAGAAAAACGAGGTATCATTTTAAAGATTAAGGTTTCCGCCGTGGTTACATCAGATTTTAAGAAAGGAATTTTTCGGAATTCCACCCTTAAAGGTCAAAATTATAATTATTTCCATAATGTATTTTTTTTTTATCACGAGCTATTTATCTCCCTTGACATCAAATCTAAATCGAGAAATGAGGTATTATTTTAGATGTTAAATAATATTTTAAGAAAGAGATTCGTGTTTGATAATTCATTCACTGTAGTTGTCTTGTCCCATCCCGGAGCTCCTCAGAAAGCTGTGAAGAGCCTCCGAGACTGGGGGACATGGTTCGTACTGCTGTTAGGTATTTTTGATTGAGTTATACTTGGTTTCGACAGGCGAGCGGCTACCCGCCAAGAACCAGGTGAAGATAGTGGATAGAAAACTAATAGTAACATTGAACGTAAAGACAAACCTTGCACAATAGATGGTTTTAATTCATAACCTTTAGATGCATACAAATACTAGGGTAGCAGGTTCTGCTTGCCCTCCCTTATTTTATCATGTTGAATAATGAGATAGCTGAAGGAAATCACATCCCTCCTATTGTAGTAACCTTAAACTAAACAGAAATGCTTTAGCTAGGGGAAGTAAGCTTGTCACTCCCTTATGCCTTTAGAGAATGCTGTCTTAGATCACTTAGTCATATAACAAGAATGCAGGTATGGTTGCTAAAAGAAAAAAAGTCCTATTCCCTCGTAGAACACTTAGGAATAAAACAGAATGCAAAGATAATGTTGCTGCGAGAAACACAGTTCTATACTCTCGCAGAACAAGTAAGAATATAATAGAATGCAGAGGTAATGTGGCTACGAGAAACACAGTTCTATACTCTCGCAGAACAAGTAAGAATATAATAGAATGCAGGGGTAATGTTGCTACGAGAAACACAGTTCTATACTCTCGCAGAACAAGTAAGAATATAATAGAATGAGATGGCTACTTAACTGTAAGTATGGAGATGGTCGGCTGAGACCTCAAGAAAGACTTATACACCCACTGTGGTGTAAAATCAAAGTTCATAGTAGCGCTTGGCTAGCGACTAAGTCCAGATGATTGCGGTGAAATAGTGCCCAACTATTCCCTTTTGCTGGCTTCTGGTGTCGGAGTTCTTCTTGCTGATGTGGAGTCTGTTGGTTGCTGAGCTACGACTCTGTCATCTCGAGGTTGTGGCCCAGTTTATATATGTTTGCGTGAACGATTTCCCTTGGATGTCTCCATAGGGGTTGAAAGCGCTCTCACTTTCTACAGGAGTTCAGTGTAACTTTCGCTTCCTTGACGGTGGCGAGCCGGACTTGTAGCGAAGAGACAATTTCAGCGCCGTAATTAATATAAATGTGAATCTAAGGAGGCTGTGTCGTAGTATTAATATCGCAGATATTACAAGTCTTTGCTAATATTAATTTTGTTTTGACTTCATCGATGTGTCCTAAATTACATACTTCGTTTTCATTTCACCTACCTCGTATTTTGAAGAAGGGAAAAATAAACCTGGCGCATTGTAGTAGATGAGGACTCCAGTGATTTCCGGAGCGAGGTGTGTTATGTACGCTGCGCATGTTTCTCTCTCGCAGTTTTGCCAGGTGGAAGTTTTATCGCGGAGACACATTGCCGGATGGCTTCGCGTTACTAGCAGTCAACGTGCTCCGCGTTCTGTTTTCTCCTTTTTGCAGCAACCAAACGAGCGCGCGTAAACAAGAGTAGCGCGGGTGAATATTTACAAAGTGCGCCTGCTTCGGTAACGAGATCGCACAGTAGCAATCAGCAGCAAAGAGCGCGTGCTCGGCCGATTATGTTTTCATTGCGAGCTGATGTTGTCCTGCGGCGAGGTCCGACAGCGGCGCGAAATCAAGTAAAAAACGAAGTGAAACAGCGACAGCGAGTGAAACGAAATTAGCGCGCGCCGCGGAACCTTGTGATTGGCCCGGGGGCGCGATTGCCGTCCAATGAGCGCGCCCTGAATAATGCACGCGACGCTCTAATGCTAACCTAGTGTGGGCGAGTCCCCTAATGTAATGGCGACGCTACGTGGGTCGAGTCGCCGATGCGCCGTCCGCTTCATGAAATATACCGCGCATTAAAGCTTGATGCAATAAAAAGAACAGTTGGCTGTGTTTACTGCGGCCCTTACAACACCGCGGCGCACGCTCGAACTTCGTCCTCACAGTCACAATGAGCTATCGTGTTGCTGTTTTATGCCTGTCTCCCTTAGCCGATGTGACAACTGTTTTTGCTATAGGTCTTGTAACTAAACAAAATGCTTTTTGTGGCATACCCGTTTCATATTTATTTAAATTTTTTTTAACTGCTTTACGTCTCTTTTTAACATCGAGGTCTTTAGAGACGGGAAAGGATGGGGGCAAGGAATGGGAAGGAATTCGGCCATGGCCTTTTGAAGGAAGCATCCCGGCATTTGCCTGGAGTGATTTGGGGAAACCATGGAAAACCCAAATCTGGATGCCCGGACGGGGATTCGAACCGCCGTCCTCCCGAATGCGAGGCGAGAACGCTAACCGTTACACCGCCCCGCTCGGTATTTATTTAAGACATCCTTAGTACATTAGGTAGCATATGTACAGGTTTACACTGAGGTGCCAAAAGTCCTGGAATACCTCCCAGTAACGTTTGGAACTCTTTCTTGCCCTGCGAAGAGCGTGGCTGTAACTTGTAGCAATCTGGTATATTTTAAGACATTAGAAGTTAAGCCACACAATTGGAGACCCTTTCCCAAACATTCTCAAGCTATAAGACACTAAACGCTAACTTAATCCACAACCTGAAGGTTTGCTGGATTCTCCCGAAGGAGGTTTACTAAGCTATTATTTCATTGGTAGGTCGGCCAGTTCGATTCCTCTGGGACCTATAGTTTAACGTGGTATCCGAACCAATGTAACGTTCGGCTCCGCCCCCCGCCTTCCTTTCATTCGTGATTTGTCTCCTGATACTCTAATTCTTATTCACTTTTCTAGGTAAAAGAAACAGTGGCAGTCAGTGTCGTGTAAATTATCGTCTACTCACGCTGGAACTCTCTCGGTTATGGAGCGTCCATAAATTACGTGGCTTCATCTGGGGGGGGGGAGTTGGCTGGAAAGCTACGCTGGGCTACCTAGGGACGGGGTTTCGAGCCAGGCCACGTAGCTTTTCATTCATATTATTTGTCATAATTAAAATGAGATACAGAACTCACAACAGCATGTGAATATGTATTTCCGTTATTTAATTATGTTCGGAGCGTCCATAACCTACGTGGCTTGATCTGGGGGGAGGGGTACGCCGGGCTACGTGGCGGCACGGGGGCAGGGGGGCAGGAGGGGGGTTCACTGAAGGCCAAAATGGAGCTACGTGGTTTATGGGCACTGCCTAATATTCCTATGACCGATTCTTTTTACTCGGGTGAGCTGTGACTGCTAGTGTTTCTCCACGCTCGGTGGACAAGTGGAGGCTCGGCGATGCAGGAACAGTGCACAGTGTCTTCCTCGCCCGGGCCGCGCAGCTTGGACGGTACATCATAAAACTGGACAAGATTGTACGGCAGAGGGAGTCTCGAATCAGCAGCATATAAATGACTAGCAGAGTTCCCGGCATTCCCCGATATGATCTAGGATGATTTGCACACACAGTAAATATTGAAGCTCATAAAAGAGGTTTGTTTTTTGCACTTGGGAATTAAATTTCATGTCTGTCGCTCCATTTTTCTATACGTATTTAAACGGCTAACCCACGGTGTAGCAGAAAAGAAATGGGATTGGGCTTGATTGATTCCTGCAATATTTTTAGCCATGATATCAGGAATATGTGTACTAAGTTTCATCATAATAACCACAGCGATTCGTGCAGCAATAGAAATGTGGTAAAGATAGAATCGCTCATCAATAAATTTAAAAACAAAAAAATAACACTATGTCAACACTAACGGTTCAATTTCATGTTCAAAGCCACCAGATATGCATTACTTACTATTTTAATTCACTTACAAACATCAGAGATAATAGCAGTGCGGTCTCAAGAAAAAAAGAAGATATCAAAAGGTTTTTTGATTATATTATTAAAATATTTTCCACTTTACGTAGTTTCCTCTTCGTATTGGACAGTTCAAACAAAGGGTGACATGTCTGCTTTGGTATGCGACCTTGAGGCGGGTACCGAGGAGCCGTTGTGGTGTGTAGAGAGCACAGTAGACTGCCGGCGATGGTTGTGTGCTTGGCTAGCCGAGGAGAGGGAAGATGATGTGCGGCGACTAGTTTTAGCACAGTTGGTGGTGGTGCTCGGTGTTTCTAACCTCCTCACCTCTTTTAAATCGTTTTTGTAACTTATTTATTACTTGTGAGTCGGTTGGATCCTTTTTTCGTACGTTAGTTATACGCACTGGCAGGATATCTACATCTACATCTATACTCTGCAATTCACAATTACTGTGGGTGGCAGAGGGTGCTAAGCACCAATCCTGTTTTAGAGTTTTCCAATCCCGAACAGAACGAGGAAAGAAAGAATACATAAATGTATCAGTACGGCATCTTATCTCTCGAATCTTATCCCTTCTGTCATAGCGACCTAAATAGGTTGGCGGAAGAAGTATTTCGTTGCACTCGTAAATTAGATTTTTTTTTTAAACTGCTTTACGTCTCTTTTTAACATCGAGGTATTTAGAGACGGGAAAGGATGGGGGGCACGGATGGGGGCAAGGAATGGGAAGGAATTCGGCCATGGCCTTTTTTGAAGGAAGCATCCCTGCATTTGCCTGGAGTGATTTGGGGAAACCATGGAAAACCCAAATCTGGATGCCCGGACGGGGATTCGAACCGCCGTCCTCCCGAATGCGAGGCGAGAACGCTAACCGTTACACCACCCCGCTTGGTCGTAAATTAGAGATTTTCGCATATTCTTCAACAAATTTAAACGAAAACGACGTCGTCTGTCCGCCAAACAATCCCAGCCTAACCCACGTATCAGCTCTGTGACACTTACATAAGGACTGTAACTAGCGGTCACGAATCGAGCGGCTCTCCTCTGTACTTTCTCTAACGTGTCAATCAATCCCTTGCGATACGGATCCCAAATTACACAACAGTATTACAAATGCGGACGCACTAATGTTTTGTACGCTATTTCCTTTGTATGAGCATTGCAGCTTCTCAAAATACGACCTATAAAACGTAGTTTAGAATTAGCTTTGCCTACGACTGAAGTTATGTGCAAGTCCCATTTCATGTTGCTTTGTACTGTTACACCTAGATTCTTCAGGGAATCCACTGTGTCAACAACTGAATTGTTAACTGTGTACTCACGAGAAAACAGGATCTTTTTATTACTTATTTGCATTGCCTTACACTTAAGTGTAAGCTGTCATTTATGGCACCATTCCAAAATAATATCCAGATCGTGATGAATTTCAAAGCAATCGCCAGAGCACGTCACTTCCCTATACATAAGTGCATCATCAGCAAAGAATCGCATCCTGCAATTAACGATGTCGCTGAGATCGTTTATAAAAAGTAGGAAAAGAAGTGGTCCCATTACACTTCCTCGAGGAACACCCGAAGTAACATCTAGCCTACAAAAGGCTTCCCTTTCAACAATGACATACTGTGACTGACCAGTTAAAAAATCGCGTATCCATTCGCATATCTGATCCTATGTACCGTATGCTCGAATCTTCGCTAAAAGTCGGTTTGTGTGGTACAGAGTCAAAGGTTTTCTGAAAATCCAAGAAAATTGCATCAAATTGTGATCCTGCATCGATAACCTTCATTACGTCATGCGAAAATAGAGCCAGTTGCGTTTCACACGAACGGTTCTTACGAAATCCGTGTTGGTTTGCTGTAAGTAACTCGTTTTCATCCAGAAACTTCATAACGTTAGAGCATATGACATGCTCCAGAATTCTACTGCAGACAGATGTTAGAGATATGGGTCGATAATTCCTAGGATCTCTCCGATCACCTTTCTTGAAAACGGGAATCACCTGCGCTATTTTCCAGTCAGAAGGTACTTTTCTTTCTTCTAAAAATTCACGAAATATATCTGATAGAAATGGTTCTATTTCTTCCGCGTATTCCGAAAATAATCTTACTGGAATACCATCAGGACCCGGCGCCTTCCCCCACTTCAGGAGCTTTAATTGCTTTATGATACCTACACTATCAATTTGAACTGGATCCATCTCAAATTCTACACGCCGTGCAAAAGCGGGAATGAAAGAATTTTAAATTCGATGTTAAATACGGTAGCCTTTTCGCGGCTGTCATCAACTTCCCGGCCGTCTTGTAGTAGAACTGACATATTGTTGTCACTACCACTAACTTTTTTTACATACGACCAAAATTTCTTCGGGTTTTCGTAGAGACTCTTAGAAAGTGATTTGCATCTAAAATCGTTAAAAGCCTCGCGCATCGCATTTTTAACATGTTCTCTTGTCTCAGCTAACTTTTCTAAATCACTCCTATACATCGTCGTCCTTGAGCGTGCATGTATCTTCCTTTGTTTTTTAAGTAACCGTTTAAGTTCACGTGTATACCACGGGGAATCATTCCCATCCCTGATTGTCCTTTTCGGTATATGTAAGTCCATACCTTCCCTGACTATATGCATGAATCGAGGATAAACTCCAACGGTGAAATATCTGCCCTCGCTTGGTATGATATCCTCAGAATTCCACACACTACAACGAGGAGAGGCGTGTTCTTTGAGACCTAGCCCTGAAAAAACAGCCTCGTAACACATAGATGCCTGCAGATATTTCATACAATCAAAAGCACAGCCATTACTTGCTGGCGAGAATATATAATATCATCACTGAGTCAATAACGTGCTAATTTCTAATTTTTTTAAAATTCAGTACACGCCACTAATATGCGTTATAACGACTTTTAATCGTATATGAAGTTCATTGCAACAGTAATTACTACAACATGCACATTTTCATTTCATAACAATACTCTCTCTGCTAAAACTCACAGAGAAACTAAAAAAAAAAAAACAAAGATCCTAAACTAATACTTAAACTAAGATATTAATATTACTCCCAATGACATACAATATATCGTCTGTGTAAACTCAATACATTCAATTTTACAACAAAATATACAAAATTCATTAGCTGTCTCTGTACAATAATTAATCTACACAAGGAAAACAATCATTTCTTAAGTTATACAAGTGGTGCATCAGGGAAGATTCTACAGGATGCAGTTGGTGGTGGTGCTCGGTGTTCCATGTCGCCAACGGAGTGGATGACGCCATCCAACGGCCAGCAGATGGGTCATCGCCTGGGAACACCACTGTAAGCAGACTTGGCTGCAATGGAAATATGGTAACTGCACTGAGTTATTAATAACCACCACAAGAGGTGTCGTATTGATAAACAAAACCTGTCGCCCTAGAGATTCTCATCGCCCCGCTGCGCTTAGTGAAAGGACATCTAACAACCCCTGAGAACTGATATATTGAAATTACTGTATTACACGTTCATTGTTTAATCGTTATTGAAAGGAATTGTTGTAATAAATGTCTATTTTAAACGTACGTGAAACGGTGTTGCTAACCAGTAAAGCAAAATCCCAATTCCACTTCTCAATTATTGAATAATAAGAATAATAATTTTGTTGAAAGAATAATTAAAATAAAAAGTAATTTAATTTTAAAAAAGGAGCACAAGTTGTACGCTTCAGGTTGTATGTTCAGATTTTCATTTACCGCTCCGGCGTTATGTTACGTTGGAGCATAAGACTTACCAAACAATTCAATTGAGATTATAATCTTTAAAACGGCGAAAACCACATCGAAGTCTGTGCAGTAGTTTTTCTGGTACAAATATACTCGGTTTTCATTTTATAGATATGGATAGATTACTACCAACATTTTTTGTATATTCTATCAACTGATTAACCTTAGACATGAAGCACAACGTGTATTTGTTTGATAAGAATATGTGACTGAAGTTTTACAAATTATGGGATCAGAACACAGTGTAACGAAAACCATAACATAAATAAGTTATCTGTAGTTACTACCATACGTAAGGTATATCGTGAATCTACATATAGTGCATTATGGTTTATATGGACGTTTCAAATATAAGTGATGTCTTGTAAAGATTTGTACCTATTAAGGCACAACATTGAAACTCACTTTAATGGCATAATTGATATCAATCTAATAAGTGATAGTTAATAACCAAATTTTCAGATTAACATTATTCCACTTTTTTTATGAAATGCCGGAACATCTCCACAGAAGTATTGAAATGCGATACAATCTGCCGATTTTTACTTTTGCATGAACATAGAGTTACTCCCGTTCTTTAAGTATCCGAATTTCCCGATAGTAAACGTTTTCAATCTTATAAAATGATACAACAGCACTTAAAAAATAATTTCATTCTTCAATTTAGCGACTTCAAGACTGCGATGCATTTCGTGGCTGTTCTGATTGTAGCGGTCGAGTACTAACGTTGCTTCGTCACCCACACAGCACACACAAAAAAAACAAAAAAAAAAACGGGCCTGCTGTCAGATTCAAGCCTAAGTCCAAGCTCGGTCCTCTGTTACGTATTTCCGGCATTTGGCCGGCAGAGGTCGCGCTGGCAGCCATAAACCGGCCGAGCATTTGCACGACACTAAAGGCAGTAATACATCAACCGCAACTCAACATATTATGAGTGAAACAGACTCAGAAGTGGGCTGGTCGAACGATCTCACAGCTTGTGTATGGTAACACACCACTCGTGTTGCTACCGACTCATCAAGAAATATTCAGCCATCCTTCCTCTACACCTTAGGGCGCGTCCATTAATAACGTGAGGTGTTTTTCTGGAATTCCGGACCCCCCCCATCTCTGGTGATACTTCATGAGATATGGTGGGACCCCCCCTCTAAAATGACGTTATATTTTCGAAGCCCCCCCCCTACTAATCGACCTTCCAACTTTTTGAGACCTTTTTGAGGATTCATGTTTCCAAGGGTGGTGATTACCACCACCAGGTCGGTTTTTGGACCAAATACACCCCCCCCCCCCAATTGACTTATTTTTTTTTTTTAGCTCTACCATCCTACAAGAACTTCAAAACCTCACGTAAGCTTTCCGTTGAGATTTCGCCATACCCCCCCCCCCCACCCCTATTTCACCTCACGTCATTAATAGACGCCCCCTTACTATAATTACGAAAGTGTTGGCGTTGCAGGATTTTGTGTATAAACTGTCCTTTCGATGATGTCCCAGAAATGTTTTATTGGATTCGTGTATAGCGAACTCTGTAGTTGAATGATTCGCTGGAATTGTCCACAACGTTCTTCAAATCAATCGTGAACGATATTTGCCTGGTGACATGGTACACTGGTGTCCTGAAACAGATTATCGTTGCTGGTAACATGGAGATCATGATTGGCTGCAAATAGGTTTCCAATTAGCTGAACATAACCATTTTGTCATGTTACTTGAGTCGGAACGCTCCATAACATCAAGTATGGTACGGAAGCAACGTCTTGCATCGCCACAGTCTGGCCCTTCGCGCCGAGCTGAGTCGATATCGTTTCAAGAGGTTGCATCACCGAACCAACCCTCGCCTCCGGATACAAGTACGCCACGGCATTCGGCAGAAGTCAACGCCACTGAGAGTCCTGCCCCATACGAATCACCAAGAGGATTCCTGTTCGGAGGTGTCTGGAGCGGACGACTCGTCGTGGATATCATGGTTCACCAAAAGCCGCTCTCATCGACTACGACGATTTCAAGAAAGAGGTGAACGTAATTTACTTCTACTGCGAGAGCGCAGGCAACAAGTAAAAGTTCAAGCCCTTCACACCGAGGAAGTTCGAGAAATTCTATAACGCCGACGAATCTCCCCTCCAAGTGCAGCTCCGAGTCAAAGCCGGGGAAATGCTGTTAGCGTGGGACATCCCTAGCACGAGTTTCAAGAAACTCAAGCAAACTCTCTCAGATCCGGCACAAGCACATAACGCCAAGCCCATCATCTCGAAAAAAGAAAGACTGGTCTCGCCATGTTGAACTACCACTCGTCCTTTCCAAGCACTTCAAGGAGGAGGAGTACTTCGCAGACCTCCTTCGAACCCTCCACAGCCCCCGGAGCCCAAGCAACAATGAAGGAGCAAGAGGCCTCGTTGACGTCAAACCGCGGGGACTTCGAGCACCAGGAGAGCATCAGACATCATCAAGATCGTCCTACGTCAAGAGAAGACCATCAGAATGAGTCCTCATTGATGCATACAGGTTCATTGCCAACCCAGCTGCTAGTCACTTGTATGAGCCAAGAGGACCTCGAAGAAATCAAGCAATTCCTAGAAACTAGGAATATAAGATACAGCATGGATCTCCAAGAAAGCACTCAGAATTCAACAACGGGTGTTCATCAAAAGGAAGCAGCTCCAAGAGACTCCTGCAACATGTATGAGGGAACACTCCAAGATGACAATTCCTCCTCACGCCCAGCACCAGACAGGAGAGAGCCTGAGGCAACCAAGTCCTCCGCCCCGGCCAGCAGCCAAGTCATGGAAAGGAGAATACTGAACTCCAACAAGAGGCTACAGAATCGGAGACCGATTGCAACACTACATCAATGCTTCCCCTGCCAAGGCTTCGGGCATCAAGCTTCTGACTGTCTCAAGCAAGTGCGCTGTGTTCGCTGTGGAAGGTGTCATAACAACCTGGTTTGCACACGTCCGCGTGACGCAACGCCAACGTGTGCAAACTGTGGCTCTGACCACGCCGCCAGTTATGGGGGATGCCCCATAAGAAGAAAGCTTCAAGCAGCCATCAGAAGCCGTCAACGCCAACGCCAACCAAGTCACTCCCAACAAATCGATAGACCGGAAGGACCTCAGAGATGGTCATCAAGCAACTTCAATAATCATCCGCCGACCAACTCAAATGACCAACACGAGCACCAATGCTGCAAACAAGCGCCAAGACGAGCAAATCAGCTGGGGAAAATTGTCGAGTTGTTAACACAACTGATTGTTGCGGCAATGATCCCCAATTGACCACTTGAAACCAGTTAGCTATTAAACAATAAGAATATCAAAAGGGTTTTCCCCCAAAGTGTACAATTCGTGAAAACAAAATCCATCACCATCAACGAAACCACAGATAAAGCTACAAATCGCAGCGGGGCTGTATAACGCCGTTGAGGCAGTGAATAATAAAATAAATAAATAAATAAATAAAAAAAAAATTGAGTCGGAAAAATGTTATTTCTTATGAAATACACTACAGACGATTGGAGACCGCTTAAAGAACTATAAAATCAAATTTGGAAAAGAATGTGTTAGTTTCAAAGTGAAAATGTCGAAATACATGGTAAGAAAACAAAAACAGAAACAGAGGAATGAAGGTATAAGTGCAGCAAACCATTAAGGATATGCGGAAAGGTGTCGCCTAAGCCGATTTAGCAAGAACGCCGGGTGAGGTAAACCATGGTGGGACCATGTAATATCACACCCTCCTGCCTTTACCATTTATTCACTTACCCTGATTTCTGTCCACTTTTCCTTAATTATGTCTGTTAATAGTAATTTATCTGACTCGTTTCCAAAGCTTGTCTACGTTCATTGGGGATACAGACCGTATCACTAAAATCAGTGGCAGGTTGCAGCCTAGAGCAATCTACTACAAATAATTTACATTTATTAAAAATCCATCTTGCACGATATCAAAATTAAAAATCACTCAAGATACTGCACAACTCAACTAACAAAGTCTTACACACACGAAAATGTTCTCTTAAATGATTATTGTTAATTAAATTTCAGTTTATCCACGTGTGAGAGAGATGGAGATAATGTTCAGCTCTCTCGTCGCTTTATGCCGTAGTGCCTTACTGGCCACCACGTGGTGTCATAGGTGACGCACCCACACACAGACCACGTAACTACAACCGCTGCCAACCGATAGATGCTCTATTTGTTCTGGAGACTAACGGAAGTTGGCTCTCAAGGTACCAACCCTAGAATTTCGACCTGAGAAGTTCATAAACAGTATCAGTGGCTTATGGAAATTACTATAGACAGGTACCGAGCGTGGTAGGTGACCGGTTTACGTTCTAACCTCGCATTCGGTAGTACGCCGGTTCGAATCCCCGTCCGGGAATCCAGATTTGAGTTTTTCATGGTTTTCCCAAATCACTGCGGATTCAGGGATGCTTCCTTAAAAAAACGTACGGCTGTTTTCCTTCCCGTTCCTTGTCCTCAGCCCCATCGCGCCTCTAATGACCTCGACATCGACGAAGCGTAAAACCATAAACAAAAAAGTAAACAATCATTTATATCGTTTTTATAAGGTGTTTTATTTTATTTTTTTGCCAAAAGCCAATATCTCCCTTGATAACTAACCGAAATGTTTGAATGAGGTATCATTCCACTTTGATCACATCATATTTTAGGAAAGGAATTTTTCGGAATTCAACTCTTAAAGGGTAAAAATGTCAATATTTCTAAAATGCTATTTTTGTACCAAGAACAATTTATCTCCCTGCGTTCCTAACCGAAATCGATAATTGAAGTGTCATTTTAAAGATTAAGATCTAGGCTTTGGTGACATCACATATTATGACAGAAATTTTTCGGAACTCGAACCTGATAGGGCAAAAGTATTAGTGTTTCTGTAACGCGTTTTTGTGTCACGAGCCAATTATCTCCCTTAATATCTAACCGATATAGATTAATGAGGTACAATTTTAAGAAAAGAATTTTTCACAACTCAACGCTCAAAGGGCATGAGTACCGATATTACTACAACGTACTTTTGTGTCGCAAGACATTTATCATCATATATGTTATTTCTATAAGGTATTTTTTTGTCACAAGCCGGTATCTTCCTTCTTACTTAACCGAAATCAATGAATGAGGTGTCATTTTAAAGCTTATGGTCTCCACTTTGGTCACATCTTATTTTAAGAAAGGAACTTTTCGGAATTCGACCCTTAAAGGGCAAAAATGTCAATATTTCTAAAATGCTGTTTTTTGTGTTACTAGTCATTTATCTCCCTGGATATGTATCTGAAATCGTTTAATGAAGTATCATTTTAAAGACTGAGATCTTTGCTTTAGTGACGTCATATACTAAGACATAAATTTTATGGAATTTGACCCTTAAAGGGCAAAAGTATCAATATTCTTGCAATGCGTTTTTGTGTCATGACCCATTTGTTTTCCTTCATATCAAACCGAAATAGATAAATGAGGTATCATATTAAAGACTAAGGTCTCAGCAGTGGTAACATTATATTTTAGGAAAGGAATTTTTGGAAATTCGAACCATGAAGGGCAAAAATGTCAATTTTTCTAAAATTTTTTTTTTTTTTTTTTTGTGTCTCGAGCCATTTATCTCCCTGGATATCTAACCAAAATCGATAAATGAAGTAGGATTAAGAGGAGTAATGTCTCAGCTTTGTGACATCACATTTTAAAAAAGAATGTTTTTGGTATTCAACCCTTAAAGGGAAAAAGTATAAATTTTTCTACGACGGATATTTTGTCACGAACCATTTATGTCCTTTGATATCTAACCGATATAGATAAATGAGTTATCATTCTAAAGAATAATGTCTCCGCCATGGTCACATTATATTTTAAGAAAGGAATGTTTCGGAATTCGACCCTTAAAGGGCATAAATATCAGTATTTCTAAAGTACTTTTATTGTATCTCGAGTCATTTATCTCCCTTGATAATTAAACAAAATTGATAAACGAGTTATCATTTTACAGATTGTTGTCTTCGTAAGGTCTTCGGTTCCGTTAAACCACATTTTAAGAAAGAAATTTTTCCAAATTCTACCTTAGAAGGCAAAAGTATTAATATTCCTACAACGCATTTTTTTGTCAGGAGCTATTTATTTCCTTTGATACCTACCGAAATTAATAAATGAGGTATCGTTTTAAATATTAAATTATCCACTTTGGTCACATCATATTTTAAGAAAAAACTTTTTCCAAATTCAACCCTTAAGGGACAAAAAATATCATCATTTCTAAAACTTTTTTTGTTCCCTGACTTGATAACTAACCGAAATCGGCAAATGAGGTATCATTTTAAAGACAAAGGTAGTTGCTTTGGTCACACCATATTTTATAAAAGAATTTTTTTGGAATTAGACCCTTAAGGTACAAAAGGGTAAATATTTTTTCTGCAGGGTGATTTTTTTTAATTATAAGCAATTTATCTTCTTCGATACTTATCGAAATCGATAAATATCATATTGTTATAAAGATTAAGGTCTCCAGTTAGGTAAAATCATAAATTAAGAAAGAATTTTTCGGAATTTGGTGCTTAAAGTGGTAGCGCATATGAGACAGTTCAGAGCTAAGTTCCTAGATTGCAGCAGCAGATATCACAGAGATGTCAATAAACTTTTTTTATTCAATAAGTAGCTTTTCGGATATTTTTTTCTGTTGCGGATACACTTTCGTTTTGTCATGCGATTCAATGTAAACATTTCATTCGCACAGTAACAAATATCACAGAGATGTTGATATGTTGCGTGCATTTGGTCGAGGTTGGTTGTATTCAGGGGGGCCCAATTGATATGCGCAGACCGAGCTCAAATTTCTGGCTCTGCGCATGACGTCACCGCAGGAGCACTATGTGTTGTCGGAGCATTTGAGTATACGGGCGCGTGGTGTATTTCGATTGTGAATGTGCTTGTAACTTTGTTTAAATTGTGCTAACATGCCTGGATGTGCTGTCGCGGGCTGTACAACTTACAGCAGAAAAACTAAAGGTACTGGTATCACGTATCATACCTTTACAAAGGATCTACAGCTCAGGAAAATATGGGTTCAAAAGTGTTAACGTAAGGATGATTTCAGTACAGCAACAGCAACTGTGTGTTCGCAACATTTTGTGCCAGAAGATTATGTTCGTGATTTGCAAGCGAGTTACTAAAATTTACCTCCAAAGAAAATACTTAAACCAGGTTCTGTGCCAAGTGTTAATCTTCCTATGATGATGTTTAATGCTCATTGCACGTCTACTGCCATTCAAAGTTCACCAACCAACATCAGTCAAAACCAAAGCAGCAGAACTGATAGATATCAAGCCAGATATATGAGGAAAAGAGCTGTTGAAACCTTTGCCGGTGTGTCGCCTAAAAAAACAAAAAATGGACCAATGCACTTCAACCTCAAATATTGATTCTGAAGAAGTTATGTTACTAAAAAGACGTGTGAAAGAACTTGAAGAGAAAACCAAAAAAAAACTGGAAGCTGCATGTTTAACTTTGAAGATTAAGAACAAATATCTGCGTGAGGAATTGAGAGCGACTTCCCAGAAACAAACAGAGCTCAAAAATAATATCAAGAAATTAGTACACAATGAGGCGACAAAAGTACTGAAAAACATATTTTCGGAAAACCAGATTAAATGTTTAGTATCAGGAAAGAAACATGTTAAGTGGAACAGTGATGATATTTGCAAAGCAGTTGACATTACGTGCTATTTCCAAAAAGTGCTATTTGTTTTTGAGAAATAAGCTTCATTTTCCGCTGCCAGGTTTGTCAACTTTGAAACGGAGTATCTCCCGTTCTTTTCGCTGTCTGACAGGTGTGCAGCAAGATGTAATACAGCTAATGAAAGCTCAGGCATTAACATTTTCCTATGCTGAACGTGTGTGTGTCTTGTCATTTGATGAAATGAATGTGGATAGTAGCATTGTTTACGACCAGAAAGAAGATCATATTATAGGGCCGCATAGTAATGTACAATTTGCTATGATTCGTGGTCTTTTCAGTAGCTGGAAAACAGCCCATATACTACGATTTCGACGTTCAGATGACAGCGGCATTGTTAAAATCAATTATTTGCAGCCTTGAAAGACGCCGGCTACAATGTTGTTGTTATTGTTGCTGATCTCGGCACAAAGAATCGCTGTGTTTGGAAAGAACTTAATGTAAGCCATACAAATAAGTGCTTTCAGAATCCGAGAAATACTGATAAAAGAATATGGGTGTTTTCAGATGTTCCTCATCTATATAAACTGCTAAGGAATCATTTTATTGATGACGGGTTAATTCTTCCGAGTGGCAAAAAAGTTGTGAAAACAGTGGTTGAAAAATTAATAGAATTGGATAGTGGTGAAATAAAAGTGTGCCCCAAGCTTACGCAGTTTCACTTATCAGTTAAAGGAAGGGAGCGCCAGATGGTATATTTGGCACTTGCAACTGTGTTCTAACACCACAGCACAAGCAATACGCTATTTCATGCCAGAAGAAGAAACACGTTGCTAATTTTTTCCAGCTTGTCAACGACTCGTTTGACATTATGAATAGCAGAGTACAATTTGACAACAAGGTCGTTAGCATGTGGATATGGTGTTCACACCATGATATTCAAGAAAGAATTTTGAGACAGATGTATGAATGCTGTGAAAAATGCAAGTTGGTAGATCAAAACAACTTCTTCCATTCCAGAAAGGATTTATGACAACCATCCGATCTGTATTTGGTCTGTACTCCGATCTGCAGAGTTTACAAGTGAAATACATTTTGACAGCTCGCCTGAATCAAGATTGTTTAGAGAATTTTTTCTCTCAGATAAGAGGATTGGTCATTTTCATCTGAACCCCTCACCAACAGATGTGAAACACCGGCTACGGCTACTATTGTTGGGAAAAAATGCAACTCACATTCCCTATCAAGTGAAACGTCCGTAGAGATGGATGAAAGTCAGGTTATTTTAACGTCTCAACTTCTACAGGGGATATTACCTGATATGTCTGAACCACTGGCTCTGATTGAAGGGGATTCCGACCTTCAAGATTTTAATATTTCTTTCGAAGCTGATACTGATCAGTCTTCATTTACAGAAGGACCAGACTGCTCAATTGAAGGGTTTCGTATCTTGCTGGTTACATCGCTCACCGAGGAAGAAAATTCGATGCTACAATGGGAACATCTACATCTTTAATGTGTCCGGCTGCATCTACATCAAAATCTGGATGGATAGAAGTACTATCACGCGGAAGTCTTATTGTACCATCCGATGACTGGTTAAATAAAGTGTCACAATTTGAACTAATTTTTATGGATGTGAATGGTTGTGATTTTATGTCGAAAGAAAAGAATATTGTTAAAA
>JARYHS010006358.1:0-17811 GCA_031002005.1 Vandiemenella viatica
TTCCTTTTAATAATGTTCCAAACACTTTTTATCTTATTATCTGAACTACTAATCTCATCATTTATGGCCAAACGTTTAGATTCTTTTATTACTTTGGTTAAAATTATACAGTATGTTTTGTAATGTTGTTTGAGAAGCCTATTATCAGTATTCCTAACTTTTACATATAATTCCCTTTTATGTCTGCAAGATGTTTTAATACCAACTGTAACCCAATTTTTGTTTACTCGTTTTTGACCATTGGAGCTAGTTTTGTAGGGAGACACCTTTCGTAAATTTCCAAAAACCTTTGGTGAAAGTAATTGAATTTATTATTTACCCCTTTTAATTTATAAACAGTGCTCCAGTCCTCATTGAGAAGTTCATCATTTAATGTTTTTATTGAATTGTTCTTTAATGGCCTAACTCTGAAAAATCCTTTTTTTTGTTATTTTCATTTCCCACAACATCCAAAGTAATTATTTGAGCATTATGGTCTGACAAACCATTTTCCATTGGGATTGTTCCATGTATTTCTAATTTATTGGGCTCTACAAAAATGTTATCAATAATGGTACTATTATTTTTTTGTGTTATAATTGGGAAATTTACAGTTTGATAGAGATTGAATGATCTAAGCATTCCTAGAAGATAATCTGTCTGGTTACATTCTACAGCAAATTTATGTTGAAGTCTCCACAGAGGATAATTTCCCTTTTAGTTCGTGATAAATTTATTAGAACCGCTTCAAGTTTATTACAAAATTTACTGAAGTCTCCTGTGGGAGCCCTATAAACTGTCAGCACTATAAGATATTTGTTTTCTAATCATCATATATATTATTTCTATAAGGTATTTTTTTGTCACATGCCTGTATCTTCCTTCATACTTAACCGAAATCAATGAATGAGGTGTCCATTTTAAAGCTTATGGTCTCCACTTTGGTCACATCATATTTTAAGAAATGAAGTTTTCGGTATTCGACCCTTAAAGGGCAAAAATGTCAATCTTTCTAAATGCTGTTTTCTGTGTTACGAGTCATTTATCTCAATGGATACGTATATGAAATCATTTAATATAGTGTCATTTTAAAGATTAAGATCTCCGCTTTAGTGACGTCATATATTAAGACAGATATTTTTCGTAATTCGAACCCTTAAAGGGCAAAAGTATCAATATTTTTGCAATGCGTAATTGTGTCACGAGCGATTTATCTCTCTTAATATCTAACCGATATAGATAAATGAGGTATCATAATAAATATCGAAGTCTCCGCCATGGTAACATTATATTTCAAGAAAAGAATTTTTCTTTTTTCGACCCTTAAAGTTCAAAAATGGCGATTTTTCTAAAATGCGTTTTTTGTATCTCGAGCCATTTATCTCCCTGGATATCGAAACAAAATCGATAAATGAAGAAGGATTATGAGAGATAATGTCTCAGCTTTGTGACATGATATATTAAGAAAGAATGTTTTTGGAATTCAACCCTTAAAGGGAAAAAGTTTAAATTTTTCAATAACGTATTTTTGTGTCACGAGTGATTTATCTCCCTTAATATCTAACGGATATAGATAAATGAGATATCATATTAAAGACTAAGGTCTCCGACGTGGTAACATTATATTCTAAGAAAGGAATTTTCGTTTTTCGACCCTTAAAGGGCAAAAAATGGCGATTTTTCTAAAATTCGTTTTTTGTATCTCGAGCCATTTATCTCCCTGGATATCTAACCAAAATCGATAAATGAAGTAGGATTATGAGGAGTAATGTCTCAGCTTTGTGACATAATATTTTAAGAAAGAATGTTTTTGGAATTCAACCCTTAAAGGGAAAAAGTTTAAATTTTTCAATAACGTATTTTGTGTCACGAGCGATTTATCTTCCTTAATATGTAACCGATATAGAAAAATGAGGTATCATATTAACTAATAAGGTTTCCGCCGTGGTAACATTATATTTTAAGAAAAGAATTTTTCGTTTTTCGACCCTTAAAGGGCAAAAATGTCGATTTTTCTAAAATGCGTTTTTGTATCTCGAGCCATTTATCTCCCTGGATATCTAACCAAAATCGATAAATGATGTAGGATTATGAGGAGTAATGTCTCAGCATTGTGACATAATATTTTAAGAAAGAATGTTTTTGGAATGCAACCCTTAAAGGGAAAAAGTTTAAATTTTTCAATAACGTATTTTGTGTCACGAGCGATTTATCTCCCTTAATATGTAACCGATATAGATAAATGAGGTATCATATTAACGAATATGGTTTCCGCCGTGGTAACATTATATTTCAAGAAAAGAATATTTCGTGTTTCGACCCTTAAAGGGCAAAAATGGACGATTTTTCTAAAATGCGTTTTTTGTATCTCGAGCCATTTATCTCCCTTGATATCTAAACAAAATCGATAAATGAAGAAGGATTTTGAGGAGTAATGTCTCAGCTTTGTGACATGATGTATTAAGAAAGAATGTTTTTGGAATTCAACCCTTAATGGGAAAAAAGTATAAATATTTCAATTAACGCATTTTTGTGTCACGAGTGATTTATCTCCCGTAATATCTAACAGATATAGATAAATGAGATATCATATTAAAGACTAAGGTCTCCGCCGTGGTAACATTATATTCTAAGAAAGGAATTTTTTCGTTTTTCGACCATTAAAGGGCAAAAATGGCGATTTTTCTAAAATTCGTTTTTTGTATCTCGAGCCATTTATCTCCCTGGATATCTAACCAAAATCGATAAATGAAGTAGGATTGTGAGGAGTAATGTCTCAGCTTTGTGACATAATATTTTAAGACAGAATTTTTTTGGAATTCAACCTTTAAAGGGAAAAGTATAAATTTTTCTATAATGCATTTTTGTGTCACGAGCCATTTATCTCCCTCGATATTTAACCGATATAGATAAATGAGGTATCATAGTAAAGATTAAGGTCTCCGCCATAGTCACGTTATATTTTAAGAAAGAATTTTTCGTTATTCGACCCTTAAAGGGCATAAATATCAGTATTTCTAAAATTCGTTTTTTTTGTGTCTCAAGTCATTTACCTCCGTTGACAATTAAACAAAATTGATAAACGAGGTATCATTTAAAAGATTAAGGTCTTCGTAATGTCTTCGGTTCCGTTACCACATTTTAATAAAGAAATTTTTAAAAATTCTAACCTTAGAGGGAAAAGTATTAATATTTTTACAACGCATTTTTCTGTCATGAGCTATTTATTTCCCTTGATACCTAATCGAAAACAATAAATGACGTATCGATTTAAATATTAAATTATCCACTATCGTCACATCATATTTTGAGAAAAACTTTCTCCAAATTACACCCTTAAGGGGCAAAAATAACATCATTTCTCAAAACTTTTTTTTTTTTTTACCTTGCTTGATAACTAACCGAAATTGATAAATGAGGTATCATTTTAAAGACCAAGGTGGCTGCTTTGGTCACATCATATTTTATAAAAGAATTATTTTTGTAATTCGACCCTTAAAGGGCAAAAGTATCAATATTAGTTATAGAACGTGTTGATTTTTTAAATTTTTGTTTTTATTATATGCCATTTATCTTCTTCGATACCTAGCTGAAATTGATAAATGACATATCGTTTTAAAAATTAAGGTCTCAAGCTAGGTAAAATCATAAATTAAGAAAAAAATGTTCAGAATTTGGTGCTAAAAGTGGTAGCGCGTATGAGACTGTTCAGAGCCAAGTCCACAGATTTCAGCAGCGAATATCACAGAGAAGTCAATAAACTTTTTTTTTATTCAATAAGTAGTTTTTCGTATATATTTTTTTCTTTTACGGAAACACTGTCGTTTTGCTATACAATTCCAATGTAATTCGCTCAGCAACAAATATCACAGAGATGTTGATATGTTGTGTGCAGTTTGTTAAGGTTGGTTTTATTCTTCCAAGGTCAGTGACACTGTCATAAATAAAGTGTGTTTTAAATTTTCCTAACTGTTTCATAATATGTTGTGAATATTTTGCTGTGTACCTATTAGACTAAAAAAAACATTTGCTACAAAACTACGGTCCTACTATTCATTATATTACAAACATTCAACCTCACTATTCGTCGTATTTTATTCGCGAAATTTTCGCACGGGTCGTCTAGTTCTAATTGTATTGCACAACATTCAAAATCTTGTTCTATACAGTATTTACTTACATCTAACGATTTTGTCTCAGTATTTTCTCTTACATATATTGCTGCACCACCCATTCTCATCTCTGACCTGCAATAACATGAAGGTAATCTATATCCAATAAAAGGGAGGAAACATATTTCAGAATTCTTTAGATGATGTTCTGTCAGACATATGATATTTATGCTAAGATTCAATGATTTTTGGGTTTCTTCTATAGATATTATCAACTCATCAAGTTTGCTTGCGATACCCCTAATGTTCTGATGGAACAAAGCTATTTTAGACTGACATTCTTTATTTTTGACTGTAATGTCATTATGTACATTTCTTAAATAACTCTTCCTACTCTTGAAATTTGGAATAAAAAAGACTGAGTCCTACCACCAATTACCACTGGGATGGGGTTCACATCCAACCTGCCTCTCCTGATGCTACTGGCAATCATTTGCGTTAGCCTCTGCTTGCCCCGAACATTCAGGTGGAGTCCATGGGAGGTATGGTCACTCCGTGTTATGCAAGAAACATCTATCAGACCAATGTGTGTTCGGTCAGCCCGAAACAATGCACGCTTCAGATCTGCTTGTATACGCTGTATATGACCACGCATCCAGGGTTGATCATAACGCTTGAAGAGGTCAACAAAACCAACATTGGTGTGAGTGGTGTTTTTAGCAATGTTGTCAATGTCTGTTTCAATTCAATAATTGAGATTTCTGGACAGACTATTTCCAGGACTCCCAAATATAATTATATGATCCTCTTTAGTAAAATCTTTCCACAGGTTTGAAATTTCATCTACAACATTGCCAAGTTCTGCATTAGGCTTAAATATACTACACACCTCAACATCAGAGACAAAGCTTGACTGTAACATTGCACTTAATCCCCTACCGTGACTACTTCAAAGCAATAACACCTTCTTGGATTTCTTTTTCCGAGCTTTGCACAATGTGTGCTTTTTTACAACTTTATTGCAATGAGACAGTCCTGGTATCTGATACATCCTCAGTTAGATTCTCCAACAACCCAAAAGTAACTTATTGGAAACTTCCAACTGAAAATTTGTAGAATCTGAAACATATTTAATTTAATTGTAATGGATTGCAAGTCAGGTGGCAATTTACATGCACACTAATCATCCCCTTTTGTAGGGTTACCAGATGATGGTCTTCAAAAAAGAGGACATTTCTAGATTAATACTAAATTCTGCAAAAGTGTTGTGGGTTTCTCAACATTTACGGATGTTGCATTAAGATAAATTATAACTACAAACTTAATAAACAAAAATATTTAAGATATGCATAATTCACTATACTTTTTGCAAATGAAACGTCTACAATGGGTAGTATATTACTTCATTTTATTAAATCATGCAACGTTACAACAATTTTTGACACATTTTAATATAAACTACAAAAAATCATCATTAGTACATTTCTCATCTTCATCATTATTCCTTGAAGTACTCAGATATTTCTTTGATGAACCAACTTCTGAGAGTAATTTCTTATTTTCCAACAAATAATTATAAAACTGTACACAAGATGAATCCTTATACGTAATTATATTGCACACTTATAATTCCCTTAACAGACTCAACACTGAGTCTATTTCTATGTTTGGTCCACTGCCTGTTTGCTAATGAAAAAATCCTTTCTACACTAGCATTGTGGCTGGGAATAGCAAAGAAAAACTCCGCAATTTTTAGTAGTTCTGAGAAACAAGCACCATTCTTTGACTCTCGGAACTATTTACACCAGATATCATTTGACAACTGATCTGTATTACCGTTAGCCTGGTTTGTCAAAAATTTCTGAAAGTTGCAAAACTGATCAAAGCACTTTACATCATCTATTTTAATATTAAGTTTTTAATTTAGGTACAGAATTGTTTGTTCCACATCTCCCCAATTTGGAGAATTCTTCAGACCCATCCATTTAAATACCAAAAACTCTTGATACTGAACCAACCATTTCTTAAGATACGTAATTGTTGCATCATAAACATGTGTTATTTCTCCTTCTAGCATATCACATTTAGAACCCGTTTTTTTCTCAAAATTTCTTAGAGTTTTAAAGATTTGAAATTCTGGATTTTTCTTTCCTGAAGAGCATTCAACACACCCTCAAGAATATGTATCATTTCTACCAGTGAATTTTTCTCTTTTTCTAAGGCCAAAATATTATGTTGAAATAATGACATAAGAGAATGAACAAACCATAATCGTGCTTCACTAAGCTCATTTTGGAAAAACATTTTAATCAGAATTGGAATTTCACCCTGAGAACTGAAATGTAATTTCAGTGCTGGATACATCTCAATTAGTCTCGTAACGCAAGGAAAAAGGGACAGCCCCCTACTCTTAGAATGACACAATATTTCCCTATATATCTACAAAATCACAAAAGTCCTTAAGACTTTCAGTACGTACTGTGTACACAGAAAAATAATTAAATATTTTTAATACTATGGAATCAACATCTAATGTGATTCCTGCATCAATACCATGTTGAATGCAGTTATGTAAAACATGAACAGGGCAGCCTAATCCTACTAATCTATCATTTAAATTGTTTTTCAGATGGGCGAAAACATTATTTCCCGACCTCTTACCAAGTCCACTAATCCCACCAAAATTTGTATTTGTATTGTCCCCAGAAAAAGCAACACATTTATTATTAATACCTCTACTTCTAAGAGTATAACATATGTAAGATGCAATCGTTTCAGATTTTTCATTTGGACTACTTTTAAGTTCTATCACTTTTGTTTGAATTCCCCCAGATTTAAAGTCATAGTATTGAATTAGAATTGGAAACAGTTTCACAGAACAACGGTTACTGCCGTCTGTTGCAACACCAAAACATGAAATACACTCCAAAGCGTCAATAGAAGCATTAACAGAATGAGGTGACAATACAGAATTAATAATGGCTTCTGTTTTAGTGCAAGCACATGACATTTGTTTCGCTATATTTGAGTCTGTAAACAACACTTTCTGCAGTTTTACAGTACAGTCCATTGATTTAAAACTTTGATGATGCTTGACTGTGTGAAAAGATAGGGTGCCTTCAGCTGCATGGACCAGATCATTAATTTTGGAATCCTTTTTTGCAAAAAAAATCGTCAACTTTGGATGAAGATGCTGCAGTACATATCCGCGTTTTGTGTTTTTCAGTGTTTCTGTGAGCTTCTAGGTCTAGCCCCACTGCAAATTAATAATTGTGCGTGTTATACGTTATTATTCAGTGTTAGAAAATCTGAGCTATTACACGCAAATTTCCAGTGTCATACGATATTTACGTAAAATCGGTCCCATGGTTATAAATCTTACCTTTATTAGCAACTGAAAAAAATGTTCCTGATGGACAGATAAGACATTCTGCCTCTGAGCTAATTGAGCTAATTCTTCCCGGTCTGAAGTCAGGAAATCGTTTTTGTAATTCGTCACTGAAGACACATTTGCGTTTTGGCATGATTTCACTTGAACAGTAAAACTGCTTCACTTCACAACAACCAAAACGCAACTAACAGTAAAGCAGATGAAAACAATGATTCTAGAAGCCGAGCTGACTACCGAAGTACTTTGCATTGTTGCGTACATAATGTTCTTCACCGGCCGCCCCGCAGCTCGTATTTCACGATAATTGCCTCCCCACCTATTGCTCAGAAATCGTAACTATATCTTGACACAGCGCCGAGACAGAAAAAGGAAAAGTGTAGATAAAATATCACATTGTTGGCATAAAGGTTAAATTCTTTAGGGTTTACCATTTTGACAGATGGGAGAGTTTTATTCCCACACTTTCAAGTTCATGCAGTAGTAAAACTGAACTAAAAAAAAGAGGACATTCCTTGATTTTTCTCAAAACCCACCCGGACCATTTTTACGGTCCAAAAAAGAGGACATGTCCGGGTAAAAGAGGACATCTGGTAACCCTACCCTTTTGGCCTCTACGAATTTCAACTTTCAATTCTTTAAGCGTTTTAGATAAATTATTTATCTTTTCTCTCGGTAATTTATTCCTATGAAAGATAATTTTCCCATTGAATTGAATTGAATTGAATTTTATTTGATCCATGAAGTCATAATTTATGACATAGGACAAGTCATCAATACAATACAATACAATACATTCATTTTCCATTGATCCCAATATAAGAGACTGGCTCTGTGGGATGTGGAAAGTTGTCAATTTACAGATAAACAGTTGCATAACAAAATAATAAGTACACCACTAGATGTACAGTCATAGTATACATGGTACATTAAACACTTCCATTACAAAATAATACATACACCAGAAGATGTACAGTCATAGCATATATGGTACATAAAAAAAAATCCATAACAAAATAATACATACACCACAAGATGTACAGTCATAACATATGTGGTACCGTAAACAATTATGTAAGAAACTAAATACATACACCAGGAGATGTACAGTCATACCATACATGGTAAATTAATTATGTGAACTATATTTACACAAGATACTGGCAGTTATTTTAAGATACCTTAGAAATAAATTCTTCGACAGAGTAGAAGGAGTTGTCAACTAAAAATTCTTTCAATGTTTTCCTGAATTTATTCTTATCATCTACTAGACATTTAATATGTGTCGGGAGCATGTTGAAGATATGTATCCCTGAATATCGGACCCCTTTTTGAACAAATGACAATGACTTGTAAGTCTTGTGAAGATCATTTTTACTTCTAGTACCATAATTGTGTATTTTACTATTTGTTCCAAACAAAGTATAATTTGTGACTACAAAAGACATTAATGTGTATATATACTCAGATGCTACTGTTAAAATCCCTAACTTCTTGAACAGCTCTCTACATGAAGTTCTATTGCTAACCCCACACATAATTCTTATTACACGCTTTTGGGCTCTGAACACTTTGTCTCTATGGGTAGAATTGCCCAATAATATTATTCCATATGACAATAAGGAGTGAAAATAAGCAAAATAAACTAGCTGCCTCATACGGAGATCACCTAAAGCTGAAATTGTACGAATTGCAAATGTGGCTGCTCCCAATCGCTTTAGTAAGTCAGAAACATGTACTTTCCAATTTAAATTATGATGAATATACAAACCTAGAAATTTCACACTATCTACCTCTTGAATGGACTCGCCTGCAAATTTTATGTCTATGTCAGGTGTTAATCTGTGTGATGTACTGAATTGCATATACTGAGTTTTATCAAAGTTTAAAGACAAGCCATTAGCTGTAAACCATTTATTAATCAGTTCAAAGACATAATTTGAAATATATTCTGTAGATAAATCTGGAGTGTTTTTAATTCCTATGTTTGTGTCATCTGCAAATTGGACAAATTTTGAGTTTTTAGATGAAACACAGGGTAGATCATTTATATATATTAAAAACAATAGCGGCCCCAATATAGAACCCTGAGGTACTCCACATCTGATTAATTTCCACTCAGAAAACAGTGGACCTCTTAAGGCAGCCTTAAAATTCTCCATTGACTCTTCCTGTTTTCTATTTAGAAGGTAAGAACTAAGCCATTTATTAATAATGCCCTCTATACCATAATACTTAAGTTTCTGTATCAGAATTTTATGATCTACACAGTCAAATGCCTTAGATAAGTCACAAAAAATTCCCACAGGAATTAATTTATCATTTATTCCTTCTAAAATATTGTCAGTGAATACAAATATAGCTTGTTCTGTTGAATGACCCTTTTGAAAACCAAATTGTGATTTAGTTAGAATATTATTATTTTTTAGATGTTCATAAACTCTATTGTACATTGCTTTCTCAAAATCTTTGGAGAAGGCTGTTAGTAATGAAATTGGTCGGTAATTCGACACGGCTGCCTTTTCTCCCTTTTTATAGCGTGGTTTAACTACAGCATACTTAAGCCTTTCTGGAAAAGTTCCCTCAAGTAAAGATATATTGAATAGATAACTTAGTATATTACTTAATTCAGTGGAGCACAATTTAATTAATCTGCTGGAAATCCCATCATAACCACTTGAGTATTTGCTCTTAAGGGATTTGATAATTTTTCTTATTTCTTCTGAAGTAGCTAATTTTACAGACATAGACTTAAATTTTTCTTGGAAGCCTTTTTTGACAAAATCCATACTGTGTGTCACTGAGCTATTAGCAGTCAACTTATCAGCAACAGATAAAAAATGTTTATTAAAATTATCAGCAATTGAGAAATTAGATTCTACAGAATTTTCTTTGACAAAAATATCATTACTTGTTTGATTACTCTTTCCTGTTTCCTTTTTTACAATGTCCCATATTGTTTTAATTTTATTTTCACAATCATGAATTTTATGTTTGTAGTACATACTTTTAGATTCTTTAATAACCTTTTTCAGTATTTTGCAGTACTGTTTGTAATGTGTTTTACCCATACCCTTATGCCTGAAATCGAGTGCCAGATTATGTTTATTGTCATCTTTTCCCTTCCATGCACCTCTCTTAATTGTTCCACCAATATGTGTATACGCCTCTTTCAACAGTTAATATAACTATACTCGTTATTCAAAAATAACAACTCTATGTTGGCCATTTCTTGAATTGCAGGTTAATCAATTTATATAAAAATTAATAATATGCTAATATAATTGATTTCTTCTTCTTTATTTTCACGGTATGCGCTTCACTTTTGAAAATTTCTGTTGAAGTCAATATATATTACAGAGGAAATTAATTTTACTTAAAAGTATTTCTATTTCCCATTTGTTTCTTCTCAGCATTAGTGTCGTAGGTCATAGATATTAGGTATATTGTTTTTAGTAGCCACGCTTTCATTTCCTTGAGAATTATCGTCTCTGGCATTAAGCTACATTTACCCAGAATTCCTGGAAGGTTCTCTTCCGGTGTGTCAAGATGGTGAGTATGCATGTGGATTTGAGTTTAAATTTTTATCGTAAATAATCGCTTGCTGGAACTGAATGTGAAAGAGTTTTGTCCTATGTCTTACTGATTACAATGATTGTTTTTACCGGCAGGGTATTGACATTAATCACAAGTGGGACCGAAAGGTTCGACGTTCTGAACCTAAGTCGCAGGATGTATACCTTCGACTGTTGGTTAAGGTATTTCCGACTTTTGTGTACTATTTAACTAAATTAGTCTATAGACGGATGTATTATAATTTTCTCTGATTAACATCAATTTTTGTCTCAGCTTTACAGATATCTTTCGCGAAGAACTGGTGCGAAGTTCAACAAAATAATTCTTCGGAGATTGTTTATGTCAAAAATCAACAGACCTCCGATATCTGTTGCAAGAATAGCCCGGTTCATGAAAAAGCCTGGTCGGGAGAATCTTATTGCGGTCGTTGTGGGTACAGTGACCAATGATGCCAGGATTTTCGAGATTCCTAAATTGACGGTATGTGTATCTCCATGTTTTCATATGCAGCTCATTATTCTCCTGAACATTAACGGGAATAGGAATTCATTGTTTTGAGGGGTGCATTCAAAGTGTTATATACGCTAGAGTAGAGTTTCTTAATGTCTTTCAATTAGGTACCAATGCAATAACAGAATTGTACTGACCATTGGTTGCTATGCAAATATATCAAACTTTGACGAAATTAAACCTTTTTTTTCCAATTTGTACACAGTTCCCTAAGGCTCTACTACATCAGAATATTTGCACATTTTGACGATCAAACATATAGTAAAGTCATTTGAAATGTGGGCAGTTCCTTGCAGGTTATTATGGAAAATTATTTATATTATAACTGTTTCTCAGGATTTATTCTGCTTTCCAGGTTCTTATGGCATGTAGGGAGAAGTAACTTGATACATTTTTCAATATACAGTATTGAGTGATGTTTAGCCAACATGTTGAATGGGCTCTTATCTTTTCGCAAGACAGTCAACTGTAGTCACTGTGCAACGCAAGACAGTCAACTGTAGTCACTGTGCAACAAGACAGTCAACTGTAGTCACTGTGCAACGCAAGACAGTCAACTGTAGTCACTGTGCAACAAGACGGTGAACTTTAACCACTATGCAAAAAGCATCATCCATTGACATTCTTGTGCAAGGCTGCATTTCAACCTAAGCAGAACTTGTGCCAATACTGGTTTTGGTTGGGAGGGGATATTCTCTACCAGTGAAATACTGTTACTTACCTGTTGAAATTTGGATTAACTGTTTCCTTGTAGCTTCCTCTTCACGTTTTACACTCCTTTTTCAGAAAAGTCGCCACTAATTAAATTGAAAATGTCGAAGTGTGGGGTGTTCCGCAATGGCAAAATGTTAGCAGCATTGCAAAAATGCCACAAAAATTATCAGTATAGGAATCGTATCAACATAAACAGGTTTGTTTTGTCATAGTGATCATGGTTAGGTTGAAATTCGGCCTGGACCAAGAGTAAAAAATTTACAGGAAATTCATTCTGTGGCAGCCATCTAGGAAACTGCACATTTGTTTGCAATGGAAGCAATCGATTATCTCTGACATCTTATATCGACTCTTAAGATGGCGAGCGTTGTACTGCATTTCGGATAAATATTTTGTATCTGTTAATTTCATGCGACGTTTTACAACAGAGTGAAGCTAAAATGGCAAGAAATCATTACAACAAAGGATTAAACAAACATTTTGTATCACCAGTGGCATCTACAAGCTGCACTTCAATATCATATTTCAGAATTTTTTGTTTAATTCGTGGCGGGGCAGTTCAAAACGTGAAGAGGGCATTATAAGGAAGCAGTTAATCCAAATTTCAACAGGTCAGTAACAGTAGACCTACTTCGCTGGTGGAGAAAATCCCCTCCCACCCCTGGTTTTTTTGTTTTTTTTTTTGTGATCTGGCCATCCAGATTTCTATGGTTACCCAAAATCACATGGAAATTGTGCTATTGCAGGGTGGCACTTTACTAGGTAAACCTGAAGGAAACTGTTAAATTAGTTCAAGAAATAACAAAAATAAAGGGAACCCTTGACATGACCCCTGTTGTAAATGGTTTCTTTGCTGTACCATTTTTTTTGATTGGTCAAAATGTAGACTGAGTAATGATAAAAGTAAATTCAAGTGAACCCTCGAAACATTTGGTAAATTGGGGAACTGCACCACTTTCGGTACCTGCGAAATACTTGTACTAACCTGTTGAAATTTACACCATTCGCTTCATTATGATGTCCTCTTCACGTTTTGCGATCATGTAAACCAGAAAAGTCACCAGGAATTTAATTAAAAATGCCGAAATATGATGGGCTGAGCAACTGCTAAATGCTATCAGCACTGCAAAAATAACATAAAAATTATCGGTACAGGGATCATTTCAACCTAAACAGTTTAGTTTTATCATATAAATCGTGGTTAGGTTGAAATACGGCCTGGACCAAGTGATAAAAAATTACGAAATTTTGGCTATGCCGCATACAACGCGCAAAGGCCTATTTGTTTACAATGGAAGCAAACGATTATCTCTGGTTGCTCATTGCTTCGTTAGATGGCGGTCATCACCGTATTACAACTCGGATAAATATTGCATGTTTGTCAATTTTGTGCGTCTTTTTTACAAAGAAGTAGAGCTGAAAAGGCATGAAAACATTACAGCAAAGGATGAAATCAACATTTTAAGAGAATGTCACTAATTTTTTCAATGTTGGCGGCATGTAACGGCTGTACGTCATGTCATATTTCGGCATTTTTAATTAAATTCCTGGCGACTTTTCCGGTTTACATGATCGCAAAACGTGAAGAGGACATCATAACGAAGCGAATGGTGTAAATTTCAACAGGTTAGTACAAGTATTTCGCAGGTACCGAAAGTGGTGCAGTTCCCGTAAATTGATTCATTTTTCAGTTTGAAATTTGTTTACAAGTAGTAAACTGTGTTTGATGCTTTGTTTGGCCCTCCTGCGACTTGTTCTTTTTCCTATCGTTCCTTATTTACAAGAAGTCACCATAACATACGAATTTCGTTCAGAATTATACCAGTGCAAATAGGATGTAACTTTGTTAGGAAGCAATAGTATAGGTTTGAAATATGTTGAAGTTATTAAAAGTGGGGTTAGTATGAGAAATGATATTGGAGAAAATGAGAAGACACAAAAACAGACTTTTATTAGTAAATTGTTGGAGTATAATGGTTTTATATGGTATATTACTGGAACAACTACACAAGTAGGTTTTCTCTTGCTTAAAGAAAGGAGCACTTGGCTGTGAGGTTTTACTTTATGGTTATGTTCTGGTGGAGCAGTATTTATAGATCAATTTCAATTGCTGGTTGTAGAGTTTTGGAGAGAAAGGTAAAGATAGTCATATAGCAGCTTGCTATGAACAAAATTAGATCATATTCCTGGGTTTAGAGGTGGGGGAAAATGTGATCTTAAGATATATGGATTTAAATATGCCAACTGTTAACGGGAGTGGAGCAGAGATTTGGATACAACTTAGTGGAGGAAGGATGGTGTATACAAGTATTTCAAAAAAAGGGGGGGGGGACTATGTTGTGTTTTTTCTTTATAGAGCTTGATGAAAATTGTGGGGGGTAACAGGGAATAAGTCATGTGGCAGTTCTTATTGACATTAGAGGGTTCAGGAAATCGGTACCCAAGTTGGAGCTGGGGTTATAGGTATAATTCGAACAAGACGAGGGTTTCAGAACTGAGTAGGTATTTTGAACAGATTCAGTTTGTGGACAGAAGGCACTTTAGTATATAAGAAAGTACAAGTGACCAGTTCAAAGAAATAGATCAGAAGTAAGTGTTTGTTCCTCAATAAAATTATACAGAACTTGAATGCTACACTAGGGATTTGATGAGGCTGAAAGTGTTGGTAAGAATGGAACATAATAATTATAAAAGCAGCAGGGTAACAGAATGTATGAAATGGAATTATTAGCGGCAAAGAGAGAAGCTAAGGATAAATACATGAAAAATATGGCTAGGCATGGAACGCTGAATGTTGCAGATGGAAATTTCTTTAGCTATGTTAGAAAAATTATAGGGATGGAAGTTATTCGGACCATTGTGGTTAATGATGGAAAAAGGAGTACAGGCAGTATGAAGGTAGATGAGATATTGAGCAAATGGCTTGGTGAGGTTACAAAGGGATAACATCCAGAATTCAGAGGAAAATCATTGTCATCGTGGTGAATGAGCATACCGCAAAATGGTCTTACAGCAAAAAGTGCCTGGTAATGATATTACCACAAATGTGTTAAGAGGCAGGTAACAAAGACATTGTGTTATACCTGGAAGTATTATTTGGTTTAATTCTGGATTGAAAATGTTCCACAACATCAATTCATCAGGATGGGGACACACATACTGCTGAAAACTATAGACCCATTATTTTAAGTTCAGTGTTGATCAAGTTGAAGAGTTGTATAGCTGTTTGTGAGGAAAGGAATTGGTTTGTATGTTAGCAGCATGGATTAAGAGGTTATGGGTCCAGAGATCACATTAGTTTATTGAATATAGCATAGGTTAACATGGTGCATGTATAGAAGTAATAGAGATTACGTGGTATAACAGTCACCATAGCACACTGATAAGCAGACGGTTGGAATGTTAGAACTGCAACTATTTTCTGATATATCATCATTACTATGGGTTATTGTAAATTGTGGCTTGTATGTTAACTTGCACAGCTACATTTCATTTGCCTCTTCAATCCCTGTTACTATGACCATATGCCAGCAATATTTCTGCCTCTTCCGTGGTTGTGGCTGTTCCTAGGGAAGATACTATAAGGAAATTACTGTCCCATCTTGTAACTTTACATCATCCTCAGCCTGCCAGAATCTGTATCAGATTTTCCCACCTGATTTTTTTTTTGGCGAAGATCATTGAAGTGGTGAAAGCCATGTAATGCTGTCTGGCTGCACCCTGGGAAACTCCAGTCATCTCATTGAACTCCATCAATCAGCCCCTGGCATCTGCTGTTGACCAGTCTAACTGCTACAGCTCGAAGAAATGCCCGGGATCAACCCTGCAGCAAACTCCTCCTGCTACATTTTGTTCACCTCCTTCTGCCTTCTTCAGTAGAAGAGGGGATTGTTTCTGCCCTATGAAACTGCTTGTTGGTGCCGCCATGGTAAGGCTGTCTTGCGCCTCGCACCATATTCTGTTGATGGTCCTGACCTGCTCTGCTGGTCAGTGCTCTGGCAACTTGTGTATTCCTTGGCTCTACATTACTACTTGACCTGTTAAAACTGGCTGACACAATGATTCTCACATTTACCAGAACAGTATTATTTTTAATCTGTTACACAGTTTCCCCCAATGCCTGTTAATCTCTTTGTAAGAGATGCTTTGTTAGTTAAATTCAACTTTAATTTTTAATTAAAGCTCCATTTTGATAATTACTGGAAATTTATTGCAGAATATTTTGCAGAAATTTGGAAAAATGTGTTATTGTGATTTACTAATGTAGTTTGTAAGGGTCCTCTTAAATATTAGTTAAGAGCCTTAACATTAATAAGAACCTTAAATTAACGTATTGAAAACAGCAATTGAACATTAAATTCTTTAAACTAACTATTTGGTTTGCCCAGTAAACATTGTATTGGGGGCAGGATTTCACACTTTGCCTGGTTCATTTAATGACAAAAAAAATTATAAAACCAAATTATTGCAGTGTCTAAGCTTTTATGAACCCTGAATAAGTGAAACTATAGTAGAGATTGCTATTTCCCTGTTTATCAGTTTCATATTCTGTTAGTCTTTATTCTGAATAAGATTTTAAGCTTTTTTTACTAATAAATTTTCTATAAACATCTGTTTTAGGTTTGTGCCCTGCGTGTGACGGAGAAAGCTAGGGCTCGCATCCTTAAGGCAGGAGGGGAAATTATTACATTTGATCAGTTAGCACTTCGTGCTCCAACAGGAAAGAAAACTGTTCTGATGCAAGGTGATAATTTTTTTTTACATATTTTCAGTATTTATAATTGCAGAAAGTTTTGTGTGTTCCGTGTTACTACTACTATTTGTTTCTTGAATGCCATATTTCAAAAGGTTATAAATTGTGGAAAAATGTACTGAAGGAAGTGGTTTCTGAAGAAAATAACTGTCTTTTTAACTTGAAAGATTATTAAATGCTTGTACTCTTGAATATTACATAGCTTTAGTTAGTAATTGCCAATTTTTTAGAAGTTTTTTCAAATTGTCTTCTTTCCTCATAATTATTTGGTGGACTGCCTTACTGAGAAGTTATTATTTTTCAATCATGGCATTGAACTAGAAGTTTAAACATTGTCCTTTGCTGGTTACACTAACCAGTCACTAATAATCTCACTGAAGTGATAATGTGCTTCATGCATAACTATCG
Source organism: Vandiemenella viatica (assembly GCA_031002005.1). Lineage (NCBI taxonomy): Eukaryota > Metazoa > Arthropoda > Insecta > Orthoptera > Morabidae > Vandiemenella > Vandiemenella viatica. The sequence goes on from JARYHS010006358.1 coordinate 17,441, forward strand.
ACAAATTTGTAGTAAGGTGTTTCCAAAATAACTGCAATGTTTGTGGAAATGAAAAAGGAATTTTGAAACAAATGTCTTTTTCAATGATCATCTTGGCACAAAATTGTTGCAGTATTCATGTGGAACAATTTAACTCAAACTAGAGGTTTTCAACATTTACTCCAATTACTACTTGCAGTATGTTGTAGTAAACTGAAATCAAAGGTTGATATTTCTATCACGGAAAAATATTTTGGAAATGGAACAGCCCTGAAATACGGGGATGTAAAGGGAAAAGTTAATTGTTTTGTGTATAAAGTAGTTTTGTAGAATGTTTCTCATGACGGAGAGTAAAATTTGCAAATTTCCACAGCTCTTTTTTTTTTTTTTTT